>JAAAKL020010950.1:0-11387 GCA_010016065.2 Carybdea cf. marsupialis auct. non (Linnaeus, 1758) | reverse complement strand
TGGTACTTTTGGCCTGTGGTACTTTTGGCCTGTGGTACTTTTGGCCTGTGGTACTTTTGGCCTGTGGTACTTTTGGCCTGTGGTACTTTTGGCTTGTGGTACTCTTGGCTTTTGGTACTTTTGGCCTTTGTAGCCCTAGTTTCTTATATACTAGTTCCATTACTTAAAAAAACGAGTGTGTGTCGGTAGTTGACCTTGTATTGTAAAAGGCATGCCATATGAAGATCTTAAACGTTCTAAAATGCTCAAGAACTCTGATGCCTAGATGCGATTGAGATAGCCTTGATGCCATTTAACCTACTAGTTGTCAAGGCAGTGACTCGTTACAAAGGAGATAAAAGTGTCAAATGTCATTTTTTGTATCATTCAGTTCAAATATTGATAGGATTTGTTGTGAAAACTCTAGTTACGATAACCACTGAGAAAATAGACTCGGTTAAAGACGACTTCGTATTATCATCTGTAAGCAATCTATTGTCAATCTTCTTATAATCCGTTATCAATCTGATTCCAAACTTCCATTGATCCGATTTAATAAAACTCAAAACTTCCTACTCTTAAATACACTTTACAATGACAAAAATAGATATCAATTACTTGTTCCATACACGAATCATACACTCCACCCTGCCATCAATAAACTCCATCTCTCCAAATCTCCCCAGGAATTACGTACAAGAAATATTTCCTATGATTCGTCACACTACAAGTTTTCTTCCTAACGCGTATTGGACATGATCAAAAATTGGCAAAACAGTAAACCTCGAGAGATTCCCTGTCAGGCATTAAAGTCTTTGAAAATACCAAACTATAGATCTAACGATCTCATTGTAAAGAAACAATGGCAAAACAATTTCTTATATGAAACCCATCAGAATCTTGTGAGTACCAAAAGACTGTTAATAAGAAGAATCGTCAGCAAATGGAGGGTTTTGTCTTTTTCGTGAAAGAAATTAGTATCTAAATTTTGTAATTTCCTATCAAAATATTATACAAATCAAGGATTATAAGTCAACTATCATCTAGAGTCAGAATTCGCTGTTGTTTACTCCCTGGTAGTAACCAAGTGGCTACTGGGCTGGGACGGGTCATTGCTTTTTTACCACGATCGTCGACCTGAACCATAGAGAAAGGACTGGGCACAGTCCTTTCTCTATGAACTGAACCGAGCATGTTTCGCGGTCAGGGTTGCCGACTTTGGTCGCGCAAAGTACCGTATGGAGAGAAGAGGAGGGGCATGTTCACGCCCTTAAAAATCGTAAAAGGCCTGAGTGCGTTAAAAGTGTTTCAAGACAATAAAATTCGCATCTTAAACAACTTTACTACCACATAATAAAAGCTTTATTTTGAATTCTTAGTACTTGCGTGAAATTCTAGTAGGGTTAAACCTAACAAATGGCAGAGTGAAGTGAGAAGTCGATTCCATTCTCTAAAGCCTTTGATGTAAACAGGCTTTGGATATGAGGGCGTGCCTCGCATATATAGTTGACTGTGGATTAACAAACACACTGTAGTTCTTTAGTGAAATTTTCCATTATTCTGAAATACTGTTCATTGTGGTGTACGGTAGGAGTCTTTATCGTAACTACCGTACAAGCACCCTAAGATGCCGTACTGTACGATAAAATACCGTACAGTTGGCAACCCTATTCGCGGTAGCCAGATAAGAAGCCCTACTACTCAAGTACGAAGTAATGCGGATGTTTATCAAGTTAATTTCACGGCTTCTTCCAGCTTTTCAGATTTAGTCATGTGCATGCGTTCTGAGAGAACTTGCTCTTTCGTCTGCACATTCGCCGTGTGGAAAAATGGTGTGCTTATTCCGGTCCTTTTCCAGAGGCGAATGTGCCCCCACCGCTATTGTTCAAAACTGCACTGAAAAGGAGTAACCCAACCACCTTTTCCAGATACCCTAACCCTAACCCTAACCTTAACCCTGCGGAAAAGGTGGTTGTGGGGATTCTGTCTGTGAATGAGGCGGTGGGGGTATCTGGAAAAGTGCCGTTTTTGGTGCCGTAAAACGTTACCCTATTTAGAACATTGACAAAGCGTATTCTCCTGTTAACAAAAGCGTTACTACATCTCATCAGCATCGAGGTCAGCAAACGGACTGTGCTGGAAGAGTTCTAAAATGTCTTGATATATTTTGAGATTCACGAAATTGCAGGTGAACGACGTCAAGCATAGGACATGTTGCTATAACCCCTCTTACCTTGAGTTATAGTTTCCTTAGAGGGAACGCTTTAGTTCTTTACAATAACAAAAAGATATTTTTCGAAGATGTTCGAAGATTCTGCTAAGTTAACTCACTTACAGTATCACTTCCCTATGCTCCTATATTTTTTGCAGTAAAATGTTTGGATGCTCTCGAATCAGAGCCTCAATCACTAAAAATGTTTGGGAGGGGAGAGGTGGGGCTAAACCGATTTTCACCCAAATAATTTCAACGTTCTAAGGACATGGCTTGGATAAAACCCTGAACTCTGTTAAATTTTTCAATCACCTTGAAAACTATAGTCCCCCAGCCCTAGTAGTGGTTACGGTACCTGGGTAACAAACCTAATCAATAGGCCAGACTATGGGGCAGACAGAACAGTATTGGAAACCTAAAGCCACTGCCTGTATTGAAAAGTGTAACATCCGTTACCGAAGATGCTTTCGTCCCTGGAGCATCACCTGCTTAAATCACGCAGTTAAAAGGACCTGTTAATGACGTCTCCCCAACTCAGAAAGCCACATCGTGGGCCTACTGCAGCAGAGAATGACGAAAGTTTAATCTACGTGATGAGTCACTTTTACGTCCAAAACACCTGTTGGACGGTTGTAATTTCCCAGTAGAATTGACAGACAGACAACATAGTTAAATAAAGCTCTTCACTTGAGTATAGTTTTCATGGCATAAATAACGAAGATTACTGTTTGAAATGCACAGTCGGGAAAGAAGTCGAATGCACTAGGAAGTTACAAAGATATTGATGATTCCTTTCGATTATTTCTGCTCCCTTTGGACTGCCTCTCTGCCTACCAGGACGTACGGTGAGCGATTGTCCACTAAGAGCTAGTTTCGTACTTGCGAACTTCATAACGGTTCTGCATTTTGGAAAGAAGATTATCTTGACTAAGTTAAACACTGGGCTTCAAACTTTATTGATAGAGCCTACATCTCCTAGGTAATAGACGAAAATTAAACAAAGCTGTGTTTGACATTCTTCTAGCTATTTATTGCAAAACACACTTCATGCAGACGTCAGAAGGCCAGCCCCATTTGATTTTGATTTGATTTGATTGAGCTTTTCTGATATTAGCATACTTCATAGCAGCTAAACTTGCGCTGTTCAAGTTAGTTTGATGCTATTTAGATGAGAATTGGGGTTCTTTTCCTATGTTGAGGCCTACACTTGGTATCAAATGTTATTTATGCTATACAATTTTATAAACTCAAAATTTCATTAAATTACTCACTTGTTACTTTTTAAATTTTTCGAGCCTTCATCAATCCACGCTCAGGAGATCTAACTACGCAAGAGAGCGGGTCAGGGATGGAGCACATAAGGGAGAAATATCCAAAATTATTTTTGGCAGGGTTGTTAAAATTGACCATCAATTACCGAGGGACCTTGGTATTATTTCTGCAATTGGGCCATTCCTAGCCTAAACCCTGACTCTTCCAGACTAAATTTAAACATTGATGATGAGGTACCATTAATTGACTTTTTGTTTGGACGAATTCAAAGTACATAAATGAGCTTGTCTGACAGTTTGGTAGCATCCATATCAACATTTGGGTGGCAAAAATGTTTTGCAACAAGTAGTCCGAAATAATTATGCTGTCGTCCAAGACTTATACTAATTAAGATCGAAATATCGATCCGCAGTTACATATTAGTAAACGGTATTCAAAACGAAATGTATCGTATCAATTCCTGTATAAAATCTAAGTCCTCCTTGGAGACCTCACTCCCCCCCCCCCCTTCCCCTGGTGTGTGTATTTATGTGTGTGCGTGCAGTTACAGCATATTATGACCTTAATGGTACAATATGTTTTTATCTTCGGCCCTTTACTATTGAAGGATTGATTCTAGTTAATATTCCATTTGATGTTTTTGACAAGAAGCATTGTCTATTGTGCAAAGAAGTACCTGCTGTAAAAACCGATTGGAGACCTAGCAGATTATTGCGATTCATGTTGAATCTTAGAGAGAAAGTACTAAATCCGAATCTTTATACGTTTCGCTTATTTGACACAAGATCATGAAATTTCTTGGATTAGAAATATCTGTCTCTTAGGCTACGCATGACTGCAAGCATCATCGAACTGATGATAATTGGCCCAGTAAAAGTCACGTGGTTTTATTAAAACGCCATTCCAAGAGAAGCTTGCTGTGAAAGTAATTGTGGGCCAAATGATCTTCAAACAGGTATGTGCTGTTTGCATATTCTTTCAATGCTGACACATCCGACCGTTGATGCTAGCCAGTGCCTCACCCAAAGCAGAGAAAATTTCTTTTGTCTGGCGACACAACAAGTTGCGTAGGAGACCTGAGGGATTTTGAAAGGAAACAAAGAGTTGAAGTTGAACAAAGGCGGCTTACTCGAGCAGAGCAGAAATCGTTCTTTACTTGGCTAATAACAATTTCATCATGAATACATCGTGGACTGGAGCAGTCATTTACAACTTATAAAATTGGTAGTAAGCTCGAAGGTCCAAGGATCAATCATGTTCAAGTTAAAGAGTATGAAATTACCAGACATGTTCTTAGGGAGCAGAAAGAAAAAAGGTAATTGAATGAAACTAATATACAATTGACGTAGTTATGTGTAAATTTTGATTACGCTTATAGTAGACAGGGTGTGAGTTTTTATCGCTGACCATCGTTACTAATCAGACAATATCAATGTTTTAAAAAGTTTGATATTTGTGAGGGCTAAGATATAGATGTTACTGGTTCGTACGAAGTACATCTGATGTCAATGTGTTAAAAATCTACTCAGAAAGTATTTAAAAGATGTTTTGCAGACAGCCACTTTATTTCTTATCTTGGAGCGAAATCACCTGTGATTCCCATTTGTATCATATAGTAGTTAGGGTCAACTTCAACTGCCATCTGTGAACAACCCAAGCTAGTAAATCGTGTCTCTGCCCTTCAGGATGATAAACGTGACGTTGAAGAGAATATCAGAACCAAAGAGTCGGGCCCGTTATAGTAAACTTGTCTCGTGACGTTATTACCTGTCTTTGTAAGCTTTCTTCATGTCTGATCGGGATTAGCGACAAGAATACAACGTACACCATTTCCTTTATTGATATCGAGTGGTTACCAAACAACTTGGCTATCTGACACCCAGTTTAGATGGTACATATCTTTTGATTGAGAGGTGAAAACTGTCATTATAAACCGAAGAGACGAGTATCATTTAGTATTGTTTCTCAAGGTCATTAGAAGACCATCGACAAAATCTTCAGCTTCCTTCGTGAAATACATGTTCAATTTTACTTCGGAATTGTTACTTAGGCCTACAGCAAAATCAGTGCACTTGATGTAATGGTGTAGGTAACTGCACTCGACGCGTACTCTGTCTCGAATAAATAAAAACCTAATAATTCGGCCTATAGGAGGTGATCTCATAAAATCATATCTATTGATGATTGAATGGTAATTATCATGTCATGGCATGCATTATTCTGACGGACTGTCTCTGCTGAATGCACAAACACGACAGTTGCTGGTCTTATTGAAATCTAGACATCTTCAACTATTTCCAAGAGGACCAGAAAAGTTGGGATTGTTGGAAAGTATGGCACCACATATGGTGCTTCTCTCCATAAAATGGTCAAGAACATAGAAATTAGCGAACACATACTTTGATTTGAGGCACACATCACTGAAATGTTCAATTCTAATTTCGTCGAGTTTCTCTTATAGGAGATGGAGTTTACAGGACTGGTGTTAGATGTGTTGCGGCTCAAAAACATTGAAAGCCAACATTATTCGTTATTATTTTATGGTACGAGCAGAGAAATCCGATTCCCATGGGTCGATACAATGCATCTGTAAGTCTGACTGCTATGGTCCTTTTACCATCCCAAACGTGAATACCTTACAGTGTGTTTGACATTCGGAACAGCTAATGCTTTGAATCCACTAGAGTTTGCAAGATTTATGCAATGCAACCATGCCGCTTCATAATCACTTCTCGCCACCCCTCTCCCCCTTCTAGGAACCTACGTCTGAAGAACAGGTCTATAAATCCTTCTCAAATACGCTAGAAAGTATATTTCTCTTTCTTGATACAGATTTGTATTCGTCCAATCCAGTATTTCTTGGCCGCATTTACGTAACAGGAATGTCTGTTCAGATACAGATTCTGCTCCCCATGCCTTTATGCACCCCCGCCACGTCAATGTTTGTATCCTGATAAACAATATAAACTAAAGAACGTTAAACGGAATTATTGAATTATCTTTGAGAATGCAAAAAGTTTCCCTAAGAAAGCAAAGTAATATAAGTAGGAGGGGGAGGGGGAATCGATGGGGTTTCTCTGCCATGAAAATAGAAGTCATAGAGCCATTTGGAATATATATTGCCAAACTTTTAACTGGGGTTGCCTCGTAGCTCGAGATTCTGTGGTGTTCTGTTGTAAGGTATCTCAGTTTCAGTAACTTTGAAAGAACTGTGTGAGCGTACTAGGATCGATTACCATTACTTCATTTTGTAGCGAAAATAGTCTTGGGCAAACTCTCTTCAGGTTTTAAAATCGAAGTTATTCCACCCATATTCAATAGTGATGCTCGTCTTTTACTGAAGATGTCCTGAGAAAGACCCCTGAAACTCCGCCCAATATCCCATTACGGGTAGTCAAGATCTTGATATTGGGTTTTAGGTACAAGACGAGAGTAGCATATGTTGTCACGCAAAAGCCCTATTTGCACTCCGATTGATTTCTGCACAACTATCCCGTATTTTCAAAGGGGTCAGAGTTGACAAAGGGCAGTTATGCCGCATTCGCGACATGTCAACGCAAAGAGTATTCTCTGCACTTCCTGTGTTTTTGTCGAGAATATCCATCTTTCTGAAGCTCCAGTATATTATTATTTTATGCCAGTGTAAACAACGTGATGTTCTATTACGTCATCACATATTAACATCTCTTGTTGCTTTCCAGCCCGCTGGCCCCCGCCGCTCATCTGCTTTCCAACCATATCGATAGGCACTCTCTCAAATAGTAGTGAAGCGGTAGTGTTATCCGAGGTTAAAAATAGTTTTAAAGCAAGCAGCAGAATTTTTGCCAGCAGTAAGCGTCACGCTTATGCTCAGTCACTGTTTCTGGAGTCTTAAATTGACGTCGAGCCACGTACTAAAAGCAAGCTAAAATAAGTCCAGCAAATACCTGGCTTAGTTTGTGCCTGCCATTTTGGGGTTAGCAAGCAGCGCATCACATACATGTTCACAGGTCACCGTAGGTTTGGTTTCCTGATGTTGTTTTACGCAACAAGCTTGACAGCATTTGACAGAGGAAGAAAGGAATTTTCCCACGGACCAGGTTTCGCTCAAACTCGGGTCTATGGCTGCGCTAGCCCGCGTACATCTCTTAAATGTACATCCAAGATTCTAAATACCCATCAACATGAACCTTTGAGGAAACCCGAAGGACTTACGAAGAGAAAGAATTTTTCAATATCTATGGTGGTTTGATATTAATGTCAGATACGATTTTGCATGGCAAACATCTCTTCAGATGCTTTAAAGCGCACAATCGGTTATAGAACGTGTTTGGCAGTTGATATATTCACCCAAAGCGATGTTTCTTCAATTTATGGAATAAAGATTTTATATACTTTCGATAAAACCACCAACAGAAAAGTCTCCACCGACTATCATTAAGAATTTATTCTACAATATCTTCGCTACTGCTTCATGGCCTTAAAAGACTGAGGTGTGCTTGGAGCTGTGACTCGCAAGAGTTTTTCAGCAAATATTTTCTATTTGCATTTTTTAAAATTATAAATAGGAATGAAGGCAACATAGAGAAATAACTACAATATTGTGTTTTTACTTTCCCCTCTCATTGTGATCCATATATATAGTATATCAATCCCCCTCTCCTATAGTTATGACCTTACTTTACGTGCCAAATTATGGCATTATGAAAAGGTACGCGACTAGTCGTGTCAGTTGACCCAGGGGTATCTATGTTCTCGATGTTATATGTGGCGTTCAAACCCCAGAATTTTCATGCATATCTCAGAAAGATATTAGTTTCGATGGCAAACTCGTTTTCCGCATCTCATGTATAGTATGGAGTTTCAAATTCTGAGACTTTTTAAGAGCTAGTGAACTACTTTACTGGGCAGTGGCGCCCGTCCAGTGGCCTAATGGCCACCGTTTGTTAGTGACTATACTAAGGGGCAATCTTTATTTATGACTATTCCTTATTATTTATTGGTTTGTTTGTTTGTTGATCTTATCGGGGTCACTGCTGATCAGGGCCTCTGTTTGAGAGACTGCGATTGAATGACTCCATGAAATGATTTAACATATTAAAATCTGCGAGAGATCAGACAAAGAATAACATCAATGTAGCTTCTAAAATTATCTTGTAAGTTTTAAAACTTAGGATTTCCACCAAATAGCATTATGACCTTAACAGATAGTAACATTCCATAGGTACGCGTCTTAGGAAATAGGTTATGCGAGAGAATGAAAGCTATGATTGCAAAATGTGTACCGACCTTACTCATGACGAATCACGTTTCAGTATGAACTTAAGTTTAAAATACAAGCGGTAGTGATTTGCACGATGACGTGGAGAGTGAGTTGCAATAATTACAGGCGAAGTACGAGTTCTAGAGTAATTTAGTGCATTTTGAGTTTGACCCCTATTTAAGTCAAGTATGTAAGATGGCGTCATATGTCTTTGATAATGCATTTTTAGGAAATAAGTTGACATCCAATACGACCAGCTGTTTATATGGAACTTCTGTCTGATTACGTAAACGGGACGACGGCCTCGCTGGAGTTGCAGGTTTTTAGGAGTCAAGACAGGCCGTTGCGATTGATCTTTATTTGAACAATCTGTGTCTACAAGATGTCTTGTGTAATACGGCTGTGGCTTCATGAATAGCCTAGCATGTACAAATAAACTTGAAGTAGATTGTTGTTTACACCCTCCCCCCAGCGCCTTCCAACGATGATGAGACATCGGAGTCTTCTGCCAAAGTATGTGCTACGAATTTTCCGGCTGCTGTGCGTTGTATGGCCGCGGTAACGTCGCCCGTAACGCACTCAACGCCTACATGACATTTCTAGTAAAAAGTCAAGTTTGATAATGCTGTACATTTTCCGCACTGCTACAAACCGCGGTGGATAAGAAATTTTATGTCGATCAATGATTACATGTAGGCCTACACCTTGTTTCAAACTGTGATGAAGGCTAAGATGCTTTGTCTAAAGTTGAAAGGTGGGAAGCAAGATTTTGATGGAGTACTCTACTCAACCTGGCCCAAAAATGAATTCTGAAGAGTTAACAGTGTCAATTCAAGCTCCTTTTATATCTTTGTAATGTTTGGCATGCATAAATATCGATAAAGTTACAATTGCCAGATGGAAGAGTATCATAGGCCTAAGTTGTCACTTTCTTGTAACGAAAATAAGTAAACGGAACAAATAGGCTTGCCGAGTCTTCTTAAGCAAAATCTATCCATTTTTCTTGCAGGGAAGGAAGCCATTTAAGTGACGTAAGAAATAGATTTTTAAAACAGGAATAGTACCCTAACGATTTTATATGAGCTGTTCCTAACTTCGAAATACTGTGGCAATTATTTTCATGTTTAGGAACGCGGTTTTTTCAACTTTAATTCAATATGGGTGGTTTCTTTTCATTGGCGAATTTAATCTCGGGGTCTGGGTGCCATTTCATTGAGGTGATTTTTCAACTGTATCACTTTCTGTTATAATAGGTCCATTTGCAGGTGGGCTGTTAGCAATAGTAAAATAGGACTTTCTTTTAAGGGATGTGTGGTTCTTTGGTTCCAAACACTATTAATGGAGAAAGTAACAAACACTGAGCTATTTTAAACTGTTTTTGTTCACTTTTGTACTTTGTAGAGATTTTTCGTACTTTGTAGCGCGTTGCTGTTTAGATTTCTTTAGAAAAGAATAGATCTTTATCCTTTATGTTCGCAGGAGGAGCAAATACGTTATGTCAACTTTGGATTCAAAATCTTCATTTTTTTATTTCTTTGCATACACAGTGTTTATCCGTAGGGATTGTTTTGTAAGGAAAATGAAAATACAGAGCAATATTGACTTTGGTAAGCCTTGTGTACAGACGATCAATTTTTGGTAGTGTCTTTTAAAGTGAACTATTTACTGTCATACTAACCTTTACAAGCCGGCAATTTTTGAAAACATGACGTTTCGTCGCTCTCCACAATAATCGAACCAAATGGAATGTTCCCTAAGCAATCCACAGGCCGATATATATGCTGAAATTTCCCATGGTTTAGTAGAACACTCGCAGCTGTCACGGGGACTGTACCCGAAATAGTTGATTGCGCCAGCTAGACGAAGAGAGCGACAGTAGCCATTGATGCATTGCAGTGTCAAATCAGCAGCACCTTAAGTGTCCTTGGAACCTTACTCTCATTTGTGTCATACGTATTTTTTGGCGGAGTCCATTGTCATAAGCCCAATCATCTTGATAAGTAAAATTGGTTTTGGACAAACATTTTACTGGGAAATGTAGGCCTTAGAATAGACCATTTGCACAGATGTTGTTAATTTTGAAAACCCCTTCTGTAGAACGTCAGTGGAGTTCAGGGTCGTAACCATAACGGATTCTGCATGAAGCAAGAATTGTCTGAGTGGCAAAGATGATTTAAAGATTGGAGTGAAATGTTGCATAAATAGGGATGAAATTCCAGCAATAGATTATCCTGATGGAAATCTGATTCCATTTGTAAATATAAAAAGCCCAGGCTAAAGCTTTCAAAGGAAGCATAACGGCAGGTAAATTAAGCACTAGAAATTGATCGTGTCAAGCTTTTGATTTAACGTACATCATCTTCAGGAATGTTTTACAAGTATATTAGGTTTCATTTATACAAAAAAAGAATATATAATCATTTGGGGGATCTCATCTTTAACTGGGAAGCGTCCTAGTAGTCTATCGTACTCTGCCATACTGAAGCAGAGTCGGACTACTGGGTACGACATCTTTCCGTCTGACTTTGAAAACTTTTCTCACTGTAGTTCCCACCTTGCACTTTCTATTCATGAAAGTCTCTTGATATCTAAACTCAAGCCGTTCCTCTTTAATTTCAATCGGTTCTCCCCGTTTCTTTATTTTGATTTTGTGTGGTTATATCTTTGTACCTTTGTGTGTCA
>JAAAKL020010949.1:0-13996 GCA_010016065.2 Carybdea cf. marsupialis auct. non (Linnaeus, 1758) | reverse complement strand
GTCTCTCTCCTCAGACTGACGCCATGTTTGAAGACTTCTTCAAGCACAAATGTTTATCCAAAATTTACAAGAATTCGATTTCCAATTCGAATAATTAAACATATGGTTTTCAGAAAGTCCGAGTTACATGAGGATTTGTTGGCTGAAGGGACGGAAAAAAACAGTACGACTAAGCGAATGTCCTAGTAATCCGGGGTACGACTTAAGCGGAGTATTTTGACTTGACTAGGATCGTCAAATCCAGGGGGACAAGAAATCCGTAAGACTAAGCGAATGTCCGAGTTGTCCAAGGTCCGAGTTAGAGATTCAACTGTACTAGGTTCTGTCTTTCAAATTAATAATGCGTGATTTTTGAGATTTGTGATGTAAGCAGAATGTCATGTGACAAGAAAATTTATGTAGGTGTGATAACATAAACCATCAAGTTCTCATGCTCACATTACATAAATTTTGTGATGATCATACAACCAATCAGTGTGATAATATCACATTTTGATTTCTTTCAGTTTAGAGTCTCCTCACTCAATGTCAATCGTTTTGTTGAAAACCCCCTGTATCAACCCTACTTTTTGACTGAATAGTTACCACATTTCACGCTGATTATCCTCTTAATGGACAAGGATTACTGACGAGGTATATATTGAACCGGGGACCTCGTTTCGAAGCTGAAACACGATGAATGACTTCACAGACCATTGTCAGACAGAGTAGGAGCTGAAAGCCAGATCTATGTAAACTCGAAACTCTCAATCCAGAGGTCACGGGTTCTGTCGGAGGCGGGTCAATTCACTAAACCACTTCTTTTCTTGTTGGTTTAATTTAGTTTTTTGGGGGGAGAGCCAGCCAGTTGTGTGTCAAACAAGCTGATCATTATTGAAAAAATAAATTTCTTAAATATCAAATTTGTATTTACTTTTCCAGTGTGTTAATTAAGCCAAGACGGGACTTATTCTTTTCTTTCACAAATGCTAATATTACCAATCTCTGAGAAATCTGACCAATAAACAGAAGTTGAGACCTCATTAACATATTCAACCTTTATGCTCGCAAACGATGTATGGAAAAATGCTCATCGCTTTTTTAATACGTAGATTATTGTTACCGATATACATCAAAGAAAACGACTGACTGCTGATTAGGACTAAACTAATGCCCCTTTTTGCTAACATTTAAAATACTAATTAAAGGACACTGTTATTTTAAGTGAAATGTTGATAATTTCTTCCCAAATTTTTGTATTCCGGAATATAAGGTGTATTGAAATTTGGTTGAACGTTACTAAATTAGAGCAAAGCACTTCGCAACAAAGCAGGTTCGGCTAATCTAACAATTGAGGACGATGATTACATCCTTAAACCCCAAAGTAAAAGCGAATCAGATTCTGAACCCGGGCCAAGAGACACTTCTCTATCGTTAGTATCACCAGCAGCATCATAGTCATTATCGTCATCACTATCATCCTCCTCTTCCGCCTCCTCCTCCTCATAGTCATCATCACCATAATCATCATCATCATCATCATCATCATCATCATCATTATCATTACAATCATCAGCTTCATCATCATCAGCATAATCATCATCATTATTAGTATCATTATCATCAGTTTCATCATCACTATTATATTCATCATCATTATCATCATCATTATCACCATCCTCATCATTATCATCATCATCGTCATTATTTTTGTTTACTATCAGCCATTACTCCTTTTCACAAACAGTCATCGACTTGCGCAACATTATAAATCTTGAAGATTTTATTTGTTCGTGTACTGTGCATCCTCCTATTTCAGGCAGCCAATTTGGCAAATCCTCGCTGCTTTATCTTTCTAAATCATTTTCAATACAGTATATATGTAGTAATATGTAGTTCACAAAGCATTCCTTGTAAGTATGTTTTCAAAGAGCGAAGACTGATAGACAGGACCATAGATTTTGAAACGCAAAGATTTTTGTCATTTTGTCTTGTCTAGCAGCTACAACGTATTATATGAGGAGAATTGTGTCAAAAGTTGACGAAAAAACGTATTGCTTGATTTTTTGTAAACTTGTCTTAGATAGATTGATCGGAATAGTACACATTCGGAGCTGATTGTGTATACGTTGTATACGAACTGTTTGCGTATCACATGATGTTTTCATACCGGGTGTTTAGGAGTGACTCTCTATTGTCAAGGATGAATGAAGCTAGTCAAGTCAAACCGCGTAGAATTCTTGAATTTTCCTCCAAGTTTTTGATAGAAGCATAAGACAAGTGCGAAAATGCAACTGAACACAGAAGACTTGCTCTGTCAATGTGAGACCGAAGGCTCATGATGCAAAAGGCAGCAGTTATAAAGACAATGTTGCAAAGCAAGAGTTGATAAACGTAACCGAGACAAGATCTGCTACTGGTAAACCTACGATGTAACCGGTTTCAGGGACAATATTAATGTCCTTAAAGAGGCCTCAAGTACATGTAATAATCCATGAAAACTGTTCAGATTACGACTGTCGTTCAGCAACATATTATTTCGGCGTCTCGTTCAATCAGTTTCCTATAAGTTAAGTCAGTCTGATTGTTTGGGAATATCATCCAACGTTTTGAGTTTACAGACAATTTGAACTGATTAATGGTTGGGGATACGATTTCATTGGATGGTTGGTTTTGCCTACACAAGCCTTGCTCATGATTTCAAGATACTTGTAGGTAAAGTAACTAAAATTTTTATTATGTCCTGAGAATTCATCGGTAGTTGATAAATTATCGATAGGAAGAAGGAAATTATGATATGATATGCTCTAGAAAATATCTAATGTTTCTTATTTCTGCCACCACGTAAGCATGGCGGGTTCAGCATTTTCCGTTTAGTGGTGTTAAACGATATAATGGGGATCAATTTTAATTGTATAATAAATAGCCAAGGGATGTAATAACGGTACAAGACTGATTTTTAAGACAGTTTTAATACATATTTTTCTCAGCTGGGTAGACACACTGATCTTTAAAAACACCGGATCGAACATATTCCGTCTCAAAGCGAGGTCGACCATTGCACACCATTAAACAAGCTTATAAACAATATTACGTAACACAGTGGACCTTCCCGCGCTATTTTGACTTTTTTGGACTAGTATTCGTGACCACACTTTTCCGCTGTTAGAAGATCGATCCAGTCGTTTTTAGAGATCAGAGGATAGACAACTTTGTCGTCAAAGTTTCTGAGATCTCGAAATATGGGTGATTTTGATAATGGTGCCTGGTCCATTCTAACAATTAGTGAAAGTAAGGAAAAAAATATAAATGTGGATAGACGAGCCAAGCCAGACGTAACCTGACCTCGAATTTTGGCTTCATACTTACTTAAACAGCACTTTCATGATATTTAATGAGATTAAAAACTCTGCTTTAAGTCATCCTTATGTAAGCCAAAATGAACGGTTATGACGAATTTGATCCCATGTAAAAAATGACATTTTCTAGGTCTACTCGTTACGGTAATGATGGGAAGCCTTGTTCCCCCTTGCCCACTTAAACCATGCTGAGTTTTCCCAGTAGTACATATGCATTACTAGCAAAAAGTGTTGGATGATAACATTTTAAAATTTCATTCGTTTCAAAAGACACACGCTAATTTATACTTGGCAGGTAAACTTTTTGAATTTGTATATTCAAGTGGTCATTTTGAGCTTCCACCTGCAATCAACGAAATTAGTCTATTCTGACTATCTCACCACCCATCTAGATATCGCATAGAATATATGTGGTCCATATGAAATTAATAGCTCCAACTTTCATCTATTTTGCCTGAGCACTCAGTACATGTAACAGCTTGTTCTATCCTTTGAGGGATATGGTTATTGCTTATAAACCTTGCTAGCCCTGCGATTTATGAGTGCATCGGATTTACCGAAGATGCAATACTATCGGAAATAATTTTATGCTTCGAATCATTGTCGATAAAAAATTTATTGCAATCAACGCTTTCAAGAGGTAGTTGCAGCAATTCGTAGTTGTCTATCTATCCAAGTTCGAAGGACAGTTAAAAACCGAATTTATTAAGGTTGCTACAAGAAACGGAAGAAGTGGTTCTAAGTCTTGAGGAAACATTATTGCAGGGGGCAATGAGGACGCAGATGATTGAAATGGTTGCGTTTTTGAAATATTTATTAATGTCTCATATACGCTTTTGTAATACTGCCTTTGTTTACCATAGGACCCTTAAGCACTCTTTCCTGAAATGAGTTTTTTCCTCAACTTTTTCCCATATACGTGCATATTTATAGTGAGTTGTCTTTTACTATTAGGTAGAGAAGTATATTTTGAGAAGACTACAAGGAAGTTCAAGGTAGCATATCTCTGGCTCAGGACGACCTTTATTCATCGATGCTTATCAAATGTGTCATTAGGGCCAAAGTTCATTGATTAACATCAGATCTCACTTTTCATCAACTATTGCTGGTACATGAATATGCTTTCAAACGTAACCACATAATAGCAAAGACTGAGTAGGTCTTCATTATGTAGGGTAATATCTTGCTTTGATGTAGATAGTACGGCACGTATAAATAGGATTTGAAGTTTAGGGGTACAAATCTTGAGGACAAAATACATTTGCTTGTTAAAAAATACGAAAAGCGTTCTACAGATTAATTGCTAGACATCAATAGTATCTGCAATTAGTGTTAAACTACTTGGTTTTGAACATTTCAATCGATGTAACGGTTGAAAAAACCCAACTCGTACATTACGTCGTATTTTAGTATTTTATGCAACAAATGCTGTTTATGGTGGATGTAAGAAATAGATTTGATAATCATGAAGTATAGATGATTGATAAGGGATGTTTCGGAATACTCAGGGAAGTATTAATTCTACTAGGTTAAATTAACTTGAAGATAGAGGAAGCGTTTCTTTGAAACTTAGCCACAAGCCTTGACTACAGTATCTCCTCTATTCATATACACGCATTATGTATGATCAGGAACGCCACTAGTTGACAAGATGTTGACAAGATGTTCTGCTAGGTTCTGCAAATGTTCAGCTTACAGCAGTTGTTTTAAAATTGTGTATGTTGGATTTACTGCTATTCTGCCCAATATTTCCTGCACTAAAGGTAGAAAGTGACCAATACGAAATTAATTATTCATGAATGAACATTTAGAGATGAGACAAGTTTGCACCGAAATAACGCACCAAAGAGGGAACTTGATTTCGACAACTTTTCGTCTATTGTTAAGACTTCCTCAGGTCTACTATAACATTTGAAAAGAACGTTCCTTCCAATAGACGAAACGTCGTCGAAATTATGTTTCCTCTTTTAAGGTTTTATGTTAGAATTTATTGTCGGTGATTTCTCACCAAACTATACATAATTTTGTGCGCTAAGTCTTGTTAACCCCCATCAAAATAAACAGAATCGCCGTCTTTGGCAGATAAAACAGCAAAGTTTGCAATCATGTTTGAATCGAGAGTTACAGTATGGCTACTTTAAAAGCTATTTGTCATGAATGGAATGCAACAGACACTTAATCTGTTTTCATTAAGCTTTACATGGTATTTCTTGCGTGTCATTCCAGCTTCATTTCGTTACAACCACTGTAAGTTATATAAGGGTATGCTGTACTAGTACTTAACATTACTCATAATAGCTCTTTGTGTTAAACTAGATTTAATGGGAGGACAAGTGATACGAAACTTAGAAAACTCTTGCATACCTGGCTAAGATCTCTTGTAAATACACATTAATTCGAATTATTAATTGAGAATACTGGAAAAATAAATCCACTTGATGAATTTAGATGAATTTGTATAATATATTTTCCCCAACAGTACCGATTTTATGGTGAACCAGTTGTCAAAGCATGTGTAGATACTAAAACAAACTACGTGGATGTTAGTGGAGAACCAGAGGTATGTTATGGTATTTGTTGGTTATTTTAGAAACTAATTGTAGAGTAGGCAGGGAAATTCTTCTTTACGACAGCTATGCATACCAGACAATTGTGTCAGAGCTGAAAGATGTATTTGCTAGAGGCGTTAAATTACTACCCTAATTGTGGGGAGCTTCGAATTGTCTTCATTGCTTAAAGCAGCTGATACGGTACTATTGAACTTTATTTAGTATTGTATGCCCTATCTCAACTTGAGTACGAATACGCTTAATATTCAATTGATAGAGAGCGACGAGAAGAGGACAAGTAGTCTTCTTCACCCAACTAGGGCTCGTGTTACGTCCAGTCCATCAAGGAATATTACAGAAGAGAATTTGACATCTTTAATGCCATGTAACCTAGTGGTACTGATTACAGTCTTATATAACTCTGCATATAAATGATTGTGTTGGAATGAAGTATAAGAACATATTGTTGCAGCCCCGGATTATTCTCTTTTTTAAACCCCCTCCAGTATGTTGGGAATGCGAGATATTGGAGAAATTAATAACAGTAACTGCTTTGATAACCTCCTAACTACCTAACCTAGCTACCTCCTTACTTCTTGAAGTAGTGTATTTGTCAGAGGATAGACAAAAGAGGTAAATCAGTACCTTAATTTTAGCGAACTTCCAAATTATCTTCTACTGAAAGCAGCTAGTACGAAGTTATCGAACTGTATTTCGTATACTACACGTTGTTTTTTATAAGCAACTACATTTTCGGGGTCAGGCCTCGAGTTGCTTAGCTTGTTGCTTAGATGTTGGACCAAATCGAGGCCTCACACCTAAGCAACTGAATCGCTTAAAAAACCCGTGTACGTCTGATGTCGACTTAGGCATAAACTGTCTCGATGATCAACTGATATAGAGAGATGAGAAGAGGAAAGGTAGTCCGAATCCTCACTAAAGCAGGACTCGTGTTACGTACGGAACATTGTAAAGGAGGCGCCCTCCGCATCTACGAAGTGATCGTCGGCCTCTTGTGCCAGTTAAGGGTTTACTGCTTCATTATCGAGATTTGCTACACCCGAAAGATGAAGTCATGAGTTTCTTTTCCCTGGCGTATAAACTTCTACCTCTCATTGCCTCAGACCTATCTTTTATAATATAGACATTTATGTAAGCCAAATATATCATAATTAGCAGCGGATATAAATATTGTAGCGAGTAAATTGCTATGTAAGCCAATACAGGGAAATATATTGAAGAAGTTGTAAAAAAATTATTTATGTGTTATTTCCCCAGGGATGTAAGCCCCTCGGCTAGCTTGACAACAGCCACATTATCAACAATTTGGGAGTTGGCGTATTAGAGCCCTATAAAAAACAACTACGAAAGACACTGAACATGCCTCAAATTTGATGTACTACCTCAATGCAGAAATCGCCGGTAACATCCTTGTTGAAATTCCTGACCAATTCATGTTATAATTTACAGTTGGCGAATGTTCACTCGATCACGTTCCACATCTTAGTCTGTACGTCAATTATTTCATCATCTTTCGCTCACCAGTGGGTTCCAACGTTGCTGCATTCTACACAGTTCTATTTTGGTGCAGAGAATTTACAGCATTACAAACTGTTCTATGCTATCATTTGCGTGTAACAATAAAAATAATTTTTTGATTTCCGACTTTCTTTTTCACACGTGCCTGGATGATTTTGCAATAATTGTGCTTGCGTATAAAACACTTTTGCATTATAAAAGAGATCGTTTACATAATTATATATGAAGATGTAAGTACAATCATAGAATTATTTATTCTGAGAGTAGTCGGGGACATTGTTAAGGAAAAACACAGTAAAGTTTTGGGTTTTTTTTCAATTACGAAGCCAAAGGGTTATTCCATCTAAAAATATACTTGTCCTTCCTTGCTCTCTCCCAACACAACATGTCTAAATGTTCAATCTACTTTAGTTTTTGCCTTCCTTTAGGAGTGACAGAAATGAAAAGTTATTGATTTATGAATGATCTATATGCCTATTCAGAGGAAATAATCAGGGGAAAAGGACAGAGCTTTGCCGTTCCGGCCGCACTTTGGTAGAAACTCTCCCAAAGTCTGAATTAATCTCGTGTAAGGGTAACGTAGGACGACAAGGTAGGTAGGCCTTGTAGCCAAGAAAGGTAGATTGGTAATGCAGAGTAGATAGGAGAGTGTTGCTCTTTGATCAGAGTTGTATGAGATCGATGATAACAACCTTTATCTCTCGTTACTACCTTGGTTTTCCTATCCTCTATCAGTGGACATCGCATCCAGTAACACTAAATTTTGAAGTATAGACTTCTACTCCATATTAAATTAACCTAAAAAAACTGCAATGCAACGAAATTGACCTATCTACACCGGGTGCGTAATATCCATATCTCCATAAAAAACCGGTGGCATAAGTGTTTCAGTCTCCGCAAAAACATAAAGGGATCAGAATTTATTACTGAAATCTAATAAATACTGATCTTGATCACAGCAATTTCTTTCATGGAATTCTTTAATAATCCTGCATGTTAAATTTCTATACATTTGAGTATATGCGTTACGTAACAGAAAGTGCAAATTGTCTTTTCAAAACAGTTTCTGGAAAGTTTCGTATCCCTAAACACTTCATAAAAATATGCTGTGAATATATGCCGTGTGTTGTTTTTGAAACCTTGGTATTTACGTAAAAACTTACGTACTTTGATAAGAATACTTTTGCACTTTGATGTATGTATCTTTTGCGTGTTTTATAGAGAAATAAACAAACATTTCGCTCAGCAGAGTTGAATGCCTTGTTACATATAGATGAAAAGGTTCTTATCACCTTAAAAATTTCCGCATAAGGATGACAGGTGGATCCTCTATGATGACTTTGCAGAGACGAAAAATAATACAAACAAAATTCTTTCCTCGTTTCACACCCATTGTAACAATGCTGACTTAAAGTCAGTCTTTCAGTTTGAACTTGTCTATTTTCAACGTTTTGTATGGCCACCAGTGACTTACTCTTTGTTGCGTAACATATCAGAGAAAGTGCAGACAAGTTGTCGGGACTACAACAAACTTGCCACTACAGTGCTAAATAATATATCACCTTGACTAAATACAATGTTGGGCACATCCAATTGCTTTATGTTAAATAGAATAAAATTTTAATGAAACTAATGTGGTCTCAGCTACGTTGATATTTTTTAGATGATGTAACTCTGGTAGTTAAGCGAACGTAAGTTTCATTGGACTTTATGCGGAAGCCGCTTAACAAGGGAATGTCCAGGTGGTAATTATCTTGGAATTTACGTATCTACTAATACAGAAAAATTGCACCTTTAGGGTATGGCTATAGTCTCCACCAATATCACTTAAAACAACAACTAAATGAGGAACCATTCCGCTTTCTTAATGCAGTAGAGGGTCAAGACCCAAAAGTGAAAAGTGCACCTTTAGGGTATGGCTAAAGCAGCGAGACCCATCCAGTGAGGAGAAGGATACTTTTAAAACCAGCGTAGTTAAGGGTTACCAGATTTCATGAAATAGTCTCCACCAATTTCACTTAAAACAACAACTAAATGAGGAGCCAACCCACTTTCTTAATGCATTAAAGGGTCAAGACCCAAAAGTGTGGAAAGTTTTACTCCAGAGGAAGATTTGAGTTTGCTTCACGCAGCAGAGATGGAATATATAATGCACCAAACAGCAGCATATACTTCTCCTTCCTTCTTCATAGAAGAATCGAACTGCAGAAAATAAAGAAATGAGGAGAACAAATATTAAGGAGCCCTGGACCCTTTCCACCGATTCTTACGCCACGTAAGTTCTTACGCAGTTCTCTTCTATCATGCTTCCTTCGGCCTTGATATCTCTCTTCCATGATTGTGATATGTTGGTGAAATATATGCAATAGCTCATTACTCCTAAATTTGTATGAAATTATTAGCAGCGGCTAAAAGGAAAATTGGATTTTAAAATATTGTTGGTGGCACAGACACCAAGCATAGACTTCAAGAGACAACTCATTATTTATCGCTGAAAAGCTGTTTTAGAATGACTCTCGTCAGAACCATAACCTCATAACATTCATACACAAGAAAGAAGATTGAAGAAGTGTTGACATTGAATACTGTTGGCTAATTACGCAAACGTACTAGGAAGTACTACAACTAAAATAAGTGAACATCAAAAACAAAATCTTTCTGGCGGCGAAGCTCCGGTTGAGGTATTTTTATGTAGACTGCTTCTACAACCTTCAGGTAGTATACTGAACGTGCCTGTTTGTGTATGGTACAATCAGTAGCGGTTTTAGGGGGAGGCCGACTGGGCCTTGACCCGAGGCCCCGCACTTAAATGCTAAGAAAATAGTATACCTTTAACAGCCCATATTACTCTGGTAAGAGCAAGTGAAAAGTTGAAACAGTATCCACTGGATCATGGAGGGAATACAATATCTCCGGAACTTTCGCAGGACAATGATGTCAGTGCAGAACTGCCTTGCAATGCATGATCTCATTGGACCGTGCAAACTATTCGGCCCAAGGCCCCGCACTCCCACAACCGCCACTTGGTACAATGAGTTGTCTCTTAAAGTCTATATTTGGATCGAAATACTCATATTGCATCCCAGAATGTGCAATGAAGAAAGGATCTAATCAACTATTGTCCTATAGTTAGCAGCTTTCGTGATGCTAGAACAGTTTTATACTTCTGTAGCAGACTTTTATTACACAAAATTTTATCTAAGTTTTCTTGCATGTGGTCTATCAAATAAACCTGCTTCGAATCTTTTCGTGGTTGAGGTTAGTAATGGCGATCGAAGACATATCTGCATCGACAATGTTGCATGCTTTGGTTAAGTGCTCAATGAGTTCATGTTATATTTGTGGCATTAGGAAGATGATTTCTTTCTGTCAACTGATTGCTGATGATATTCTTAACATTTACGACAAATCGGAACGCGGGAATCTATGAAGTTGAAGTCATATTATAAGGTTTCAAAGAATGCCTAAAGAAGGAAACTGAGAGGTAATGTACATTAAGCGAGGATTTAAGTCCAGAAATAAGTATAATCTTTTGAGCTAAAGGCGGAGAGGTAAGGAAACTGACGTAAGAGGTTAAAATAGTTCACACTAAACGAGTGACCAGTGAAATGCTTGTTACTAAAAGCCAAGGTCTATTAAAACACAGGTAATGACCATAGAAGTAGGAGGATGGGATAGGAAGTAGGCCTACAGTTGAGACAAAGTCAGGAGACCAGTGCGTGTCCAACATGTGTGTATTGCAGCTCAGTTCTGATGACAACTTTGATAATGAATGAAACATCAGAATTTCAGAAGTAACAGAATTCCCAGTCACGGTGATTGTCTCTCACACCAAAGGAATATGAGGTAAGAATATTTTTGTTCTTATCATACATTGACATTGTTCAGTTATCCTCACTGACAATAATATATACCAAAAGACTAAGCTATTCTTTCCATGGGTTTAACGACAATCGTAAATCCGCAACATGAACTTTCCTTTCACCAGAGACTGCGACAGTAACTCGGCCCGCGATTTGACTAGTTAATTCCCAGAAAGAACGTCAAATTTATATTATCCTTACGACAGAATTTTAGGACTATGCCTGGACCGTACACTATGTCCCAGTCTGTTACACTATCATTAAGACCTTCAAAAATTCAACTACACGACATGAACACTACATCGACACGGTCATTCACTGTACATCGCAGCTTCAAAAGATGGTCCAGGCGTCCAGCTGAACCCAAACTGGTGTCCATGCGTTTGGTTCCCTGTGTCCTTGGAGTGTCATGACCTGTGTTTTATAGTCCTCGCTAAAAACGAATAGGCAAGGTTTTTTTTCTCTCCAGATCATTTAGTAGCTTTTGCCTACCAAAACACCTTAGCGGTAATTTGAAAGCATGTTTAGTGTAACTTGATTCATGTCAAACCCGTACATTCTCCGAAGTTCCATCTTTGACATTCGACACTGCCCACAAACATATTTAAATAACTGTCTAAACCAGACCTTGATTTCAGACCCTAATCCATAAAGGTCTAGACCCTTCACGTAGATTCACGTGAGAGTCAAAGCATGCAAGCCAAGTTTAGAGTAACGACTAAGTCGAAAGGTATCAGGTATCGTTACGTCTCAGGTTCGCACGTGTTATTATTTCGAGCAGAAGTATTCCTTACACGTGCTATTTCTTTTCTCTTTACCCAAATGGGGATTTTGAAGCACAATTTTTTTTAACATTATGAAATAATGTTTACTAAACTTTCTGTGTCTATAAAGCTATAGAATGGGTTTGTAATGAACTTCTAACGATATCGTACTAAACTAACAACGATTGTTTTCACTTCCTTGAAAGTCGTGCGTCCGAAATAGCCAGCCTCGCACTGGAAAGAAAACGAGTACAAAACGATGGTACAATTTGTGGGAGGAACCAAAGAAATGTCCCGTGTACTTAAAACTGCCCTGCCTTGGAAACGTTTCACTCCGATTCGAAAACCAGATCAGAAAGGAAGAAGAGAAATGTTTTGGTGCTGTAACCTCACGATTAGTTTATACATGTAAGAAAGCGTTCCCAAGTAACCACAAATACCGCGTGCCTTCCACAAATTATAGTATCGTTGTGTACTCTTTTTCTTCTCAGCGCGAGGCTGGCTTTGTAGGACGTATGGCTTTAAGGTTACTTGATTTAAACAGCATGTTCTGTCCAGTATTCGCCAAGTATCAGCTACTAAAATGAAACAGCCACCTCGGGTTTCTATAACCAAAAGCACTGCTAAGCAATGTGACTTTGCCATAGGGCAACACTTGCTTGTATCCCAAACTGTGCAAAACTGTATAAGGATGACCGCTTCCGTATAATAGGTAAAGCTAGATCTGCTTTTTACCTAGCTGTTCTGGAATCCGTCCACATCAAAACAAGAAAACCGTTAATTTGTAGACAAAAAGAATATGTCTTTTCATAGGGCCTCTTCAGTTAACCATTCAGTTCCGCAGACACTAATTGGTTAAAACAACACGAATCTGGAAGTCCGAGTTTCAAACCACAGTTAGGATAAGTTTCATTTATTTCTTCTTAAATTTAATTTTGACGTTTTCGTACTCTGAGGAGTGTAAAACGAAAACAGCTTTTCAGTACTAAAATGATTTTGCTTTTTCGTGCAGTTGTATGTATTTATGTATATATTGTGCATTTAAAAAGTTCAGAAGCAGAATTAAAATAAAACGTTGAGCTACAATGGCAGACAGTATACAACCTTGTATGATACAAAAAATTTAGCACATAAATAAGAATACTTAACAGAGATGTCATAATCTTATGCAAAATGTAAGTAGGAAAAATGTATCCCTCGCTGTATTCTTGTCAATTTGAGAATGATATCTTGGAAAATGGTCGAGATACGCCTTTTTCAAAGTTTATAACATTTCTATTAAACCTTTTTATTTGGAGACAGTTTATAATTTTATAGGTGAATAGAACGGAAAGGACCCCAAAAGGACCCCAAAAGGACTAAGCCATGCCTGATACAGTTCCGGATCGAAGATATACAAAGACTGGCATTAAAATATAATCGATGTAAAACAAAAGTCAGTCTAGAACGGCACAGGAATACTTAAATGTATTTATACTTCTAAACTTATATTTCAGGTAGTCAAGCTAACCTTCTTCAGCGTTGCTACAATGCTGAGCTTAAGAGTTCGTTATAAATGTATACAGTGATCACGTGACAAAAGTTTGAATTCCAGTTACGAAGGTGGTTGGATAAACAAGCGACGAGACATATGATTAAGGTCACAGGGTACAGGACATCGTTATGAAATGGGTGACAGGAAGTGTGTAAAAATGATAAATAAGACATAAATATAGTAATCTTAGATAACAAACGATAATATCAAAAAGAAAAAGAAAAGTGAAATATATATATATAAATATATATATAAATGATATATAAAATACTACATACATATCAATTAATAAATAAACAGTACTAGATAAAGATAACTTTATAGCCTGAGATCTATTGATATCTATTTATTGAATAGTGAAAATGTCTTTTCTAAAATGACGTCTTGCATATGACTCATAGAAATAGTA
>JAAAKL020010948.1:0-13996 GCA_010016065.2 Carybdea cf. marsupialis auct. non (Linnaeus, 1758) | reverse complement strand
CTTAGCTAAATGTGATAAGTCAAATGTTAGTACCTTAACTGTTCCCAGGCGTAAAGTGTTGTTTGTTTTGCCGTTTAATGGTCGTCACTCGTTACTTATTTGTTCTAGAATAAAGAAACTTTGTTCCTCTGCCTATCCCATGGTTAATATTCAGCTCATACTGTCCTTGTACACATTAAATCACACATGATGGTTATACCCACCACTTATTATTGCATATTTCTATTTGCTAACTCTACAAAGCCATTCGTCTACATTTAAAGGTTTATGTCTTCTACATCGGGTCTGTAGACATATTGCACTATGAAAATTTAAAGATCTGACTTGGATTCATTACGGATGCTTTAATTTGTATCAAATAGTATGCACATGCCTATGTAAGATGTTATACTTTGGGTTTGAGGGAGTGGGGTCCTCTATTGTTTCAAAGCCACAAGGTAATATGGTGTTGCTCAATTCAACACTAAATTTACTAGCAGTTTATTTATTATGTTTATTTATCTTAAGATTTCGTACGTACATTGAGAGACATAATGACGAGGATAAGAAATTTGATTACTTAAAAACAATAACAAATAAAATGGATGATCAAAAAAGATTGAGCAACGCTTTTTTACAAGTAATTAAAATAATGTTAAGCTCACAAATCGGGGTTAACAGGGCCATAACTTTTGTAGGATCAAGAGGGCACGTGTAACAGCATTTGGCTATTGTGTTCTCATCTATGATAGTAAGTGTTAGTAAATAACAAGAAGGTCGAAAGGTGTAATGTGCTCATAAATTACAGTTATAAAATAAAGTATAGATATGAAAGTACAGTTTTATAGAAAAACCTAAAAAATACCAAGAGCATCACGAAGAGTGGCCTGTTTTTAATTACATAAATTTATTCAAACAAAGCCATCTTACACATATGCATTTGCCTACAGTTCCTTAACGCATAGTGTGTCTTCCAGCCTCTATTAGCATACACATAATCAGTTTTGATTTTGGGGTCATGAATAATCCTTCACATTTCTCACTTTTCGAAGACTTTACCTTTCCTACCTTTCTTTGTATATGCACAAGAACATTTCAGGGGCCTTACATTACTTATTTGTAAAGTACGCAATGACAATATTCCTCACCTTTTTGTTCTTAGGAGTAAGTCTCCATGACAGCTTGATTCAGTTAAAACATCTCTTGGTTGGACATTTGAAAGCAACACATCCGTTGAGCAATTTTTTACGTGATGGGCTAGATCAATCCCACCTAGTCCACAGTAAGAGAGCACTTACCTTGGATTTAGATCATTGGTTGTAATTCAGTACTTTTTAAACAATTATTATGCTTACTTTTGCCAATGTAATGTCTGACCGACATCAAAATTTTTGAAAAAAACCCACCAGAATGCCATTTTTGTCGAATCTCGATATTCCAAGATTTTTAAGGCGGTTTGAAAATTGGGATCCACCAGGTCTTGGAAAATAATTACAATGATAATCATGATTTGAAAACAACAAATTTTTAGCTCAATAGTATGTTCGAATAGATACCAAAGGAATAGAAAAGATCTCAACAACTCCCCCAATTTTTTGTGTATAGAAACCTTAATTTCTGAAATTCCAATGTTTTGTAAGAACAATTTGACTTGCATTGGCTAGTGGAATATTGCCTGGACGGACATTCCACGTTAAAAGCGTCCTTATCAGGTGGTTAACTGGTTTGCTTTTCATGTCATGTTTGAAATAAATACGTGTCAAGGCAATAAGCAAAACATCAACACGACAAACTGCTTAGTCTCTTTCAAGAATGTTATGGTTGCATGTGAGAAAGAGTACTGTTCTCCCCAGAACTTTAAAATTCATGCTGTGCTAATCCTATTTCATAGGAGATAAGCATTTATGATGGAGTATTAACCCTCTATTGCATCATAATGTTCTCACCATTGGAGAAAGGCTGATATCTTATCAGGTCATCTGTTTATAGTGTTAGCATGGACATCCCAATATTACAGCATACAGTGCACCACCACCATAACTTTACAATGAAGAATTCGAATCAGGAATGTTAAAGGGGCATCTGCTCAAGCTTGGTCAGGTTATCAACAAAATAGTTAAACATTTAAAGAAAGCAAACTCCCAGTTTAGATTGTGACCCTTTAAGAGGGTACCTAGTTTAATATATGACAAATGTGCTAAGGACAATATGTGCACTGGGATTGCAACACTGATTACAGGATTATCAAAATGCTGTAGCCGACCAAGGGCTGAAATAGTGCCACGGTCCTCCTCAGTTGGCATTGGACGACTTTCACTAACCAATCCCCCCTCGGAGCCCCCCTCTTGCTATTCAAGTCAAGTTTCACGGTAAAGAGTCAATGTCATGGACAGAGGCGTCGAGGTGATTTGCTTGCAGGAGGTGGGGGTATATTTAAAAAATAAACCTAAAGTAAATCAAACCTAACCTGCATTGATAGTAAGAACCTGCTATTTGTTGACATAGAAATGAATGGAACAATTAAAAAAGCAAAGCCGCTTTGTAAAATGTTGTATCTAGACTTAAAAGCATGTAATCTTTCCACCTTTACAGACCATCATTATTACTTTAATTATTATGATATAACATCGATTAGTTCTCGTGTGCTACATGACGTCACTACGTTCATTCCATTAACTTGGCGTTGAATGCCCATGGAATGCTTTCTGTACCTGGAGAATCAAGCGTAAGTCGCTAACGGGATTCCAACCCCGTTGGTGGCATACTTTTCTATTTCTCTAGTATCTGTTCAAACTTATCAATTTTAATCCTCTCTTCCGAAAGAACACTTTACAACTTTCAATGGGCCATGGGCAACATGATGGGCTGGAGGGCACTCCTTCCATGGTCATGTCACATGGCGCAGAGAGCATGGTCTCCAAAATTGCGTAGAGCTGCGGTCAATGTCCTCCAGTGGAGCATAGGGAGCTAATGTGGCGAACAGAGATATAGATCACTTAACCAACGGAGATCATCTAGCTCATTTGATAGAGTGTACGGCGCGAGTACATGGGACACGGATTCCAATCCCGTTGGTGACATACATTTCTATTTCTCTATTATCTATTCAAAATTTAATGTTTATCTTACAGCTTCTGCCTATTACCAGTGGTCTTGTTGAACCCATACTCTGAGAAATGTGGTCGCATAAACATCCATAAGTGATGCTGATGTCTCTTTTAGCATCATACCTAGTTCCTTTTGTTAACATAGTATCTTACACTCCTGGGTGAAACAAGAGAATTCAATCCTACGTGTTAAGGTATGAGTGGGCTAAGCTAACCACATGGATACGGTACCTCTTAGGTTTGGTAAGTGCTGTTCCAAATTCTTTCATAAATATATGTGTTGGTTGTTGCAAGTAAGCCATGTCCTTCCGAAAAATTTTGAGACTACAACGTTGCCTGAACAACGTCCATAGCACCCTGGTAAATACATTCAACACATGTAGAGCAACTTTACTCTGGTAATTATGGAGCATCCGCAATCCTATTGACCCCTTGATACTAATAAGGCTTCTATTAAATAACTGTCCACATCATCCTTCTTTCGCTTTACAATATCGTACACATTGTAATCAGACAAGTAGCTAGGACGGGATAAAGGGGTCAATTGACCCTCAAATATCGATGCATGCTTCCTCCAACATCCCTATTCAAATAGAAAGCGTTGTTCACGAACTCTTATGCTCATCCGAATTTGCCCCTCCAAAACTACTATTCCAGGTACGTACCTTATTGTGACACTGAGAGGAAGAATAACCGTTGCTCTGGGATCATACTCCGTAACTTTACTCTGTACACTAGAATTTGCAAATTATTTTAGAGGAGTCTGACTCAGACACATAGAATTTTTCAGTGAACTCGAGCTCTCATGTTTAAAGGTAACTGAAACAATTTTGAAATATTTGAGAAGGACTCTCGGTAATTACGAGTCTGTCAGTTACATTCATTGCTACAAAGGATTAAATTTCCTCTAAATGACCGCAAGATTTGATTAGGCGTACATGTGCAATTGCGATGAGCGACAAACGCCAGGGGTATAGTGAGTTCTTGCTCACCTTTGCGATTATAAATTTACTCGGTGTAGGTTGCGACAATTACTATTGTTCTATTATGGTTACAAAAAGTTGTAAACACATCAAAAACTTAAACATTTACTTACGTTAATTTGAAGACTGGTTCTTTTTCTCTTGTCTCTTTTGGATTGCGAAATAATAGAACCAGACCCACTTCTTTGGTGAGATAGGAAGGGCGAGCTCCTTGAAGCAAAGCCGAGCTTTTTCATTGTCCTTCAGTTATTCATTTTCCCTCAAAGCACCAGACATGATACCTCCTCTGGTTATATTCCATGGCAAAATCTTATAGTTACCATCCTAAATATCCTATGCCAACTCGTACATTTTCCCTGTTTTAGACTGACGTAGGCATGTAACGGTTCATAGCTCTGCTATGTTTGAAATTGTGCGATGAAAATACTGAACAAAAGCTGAGTAACATAAATTGTGTTGAGATCTCCAAATCCCTTTCTGAATTCCAGAGAACCAATTGCATAGTATTTCGATTTCGTTTTCGAGTTACAAACGATTATCTTAGCACACTAAACACCTTTTGTTCCACATATACACTGACAATCCGCACATGAAAGACAAGGATTCTTGATTCCTGTTAACAAGATCTACTTATCGTCGAGTTTCTGTTTTTAAACCTTGTAAACGAGGTCAAGAAGCTAAAAGCACATTTATCGGTGGTGCTCCACTATTATTCATCAGGCTAAGCAGTTAAAGAGAAATACGAAAGTTTCATAGCAGTTTAGACACGGCCTATTTCGTGTGTTTTTACTCCTCTCGCCTGGCTATAGATACTTTGAATCCAACCGGGGGTCGATTCTTTTCTACCATCTGTCGCGTTAAAGATCTTTTGAAATTCAACGTGTTTTGAAATCAAGAGGGGCCCTTTTCTTTCCATGATAATGATTTTATATTCCTGCCAGCCGGTACAATCTTGATTATGTTAAAATCTTCTATTCAACTCTCTCCCATGCGAATAGAACAACTTTGATTCGTTTGGACTGCCCACTGCATCTCAATGTACAACTTTCATGAAGGGATACGCCCCGAAATCATCAGCTGACGAAAGCATTTTTCGTTTATTTACGTTCAACTGGCGCTCAAGCGATGTCGCGGTAGGTAAATGGAACTCAAAATATTGGTTACAACTCATGAGATATTTTGTCGACCACCAGAAATAACAATAATTCAGGATACATTCTTTTGGCTAAGCTCGAATAAAGTCTGCTTTATTTCGCCTACTCCTTGTAAACATTTCTCTGTTTTGAATACTCGTAAAGCCATTTCTCTTAGTAAGAGATTGCACATTCAAGTGATAACGGGTTTGCAGATAACCAATCAGGTGCAGCAAAGCTCGACTTGTTGTCCTCTGGTTTGACGCATGGAATTTCTAATAGCCTTAATACCCACAAGTCAGTCTCACATTGCCTTCTGGCTCGTCGAGAATAGACGGAAGGAAAAATGTTGGAACAAATGAAAACATCAGAGAAACGTGGAGTGTTTAATGTACCTGCATTATACGTTGACAAATAATGTCTGTCATCATGGTAAACATTTCCACAAAGAATACGAACGAAAAACGTCAATGACACTGACCGCTTTACATTAAAGGAGCAACTTTACTCCATAAGGGCTGCTTTTCGTTGTTCCTGACGGAAGCTATACTTATTTTTACGTGCTAAGATAAACAAAAGCTTGGAAGATCCAGGATCACAATGCATGTCTAAGAGGTACCTGGAGAGAAGTTGTTCAATAATGTTATGCTTCAGTTGTACTTGATGTCTTTGTTACTGCAGCTGCTATTATAAAAGATAGGCATCTTTTATCACGACACAGATACCTTAGAAGACGACAAAATACACCTCTCTCTTCTGGGTTTAAAACTAGTTACTTTTCCGAATAACCAATCACACTATGAAGTTGAGTACCCTCAGACAATCACTTATTATGTGAACAAAAATATTATTTAACAGTCAGTGTAGGTTGTACTATTCAGCAGGAAAACATTCCGTACCCCGTATTCTGGAATTTGCTGTATTCTGTTATACGTATTTGAAGACTGTTGTACTAGAAATTTAAGTGGTATAATTTGCCACGTCTCTTTTCCTTTACGATGGTTATCTTCTTTTATGTTACGTTAATTAACTTCTGTTATTAATTTTTTACTAAATCTTTACTAAATACTCTGCTAAAGTGATTTTTACGCAGTTATTACTACAAGGTCACGATTCTGCAAGTGGTAGCTTTGGGCAATACCTACAGGAAGAAGTTCAAATCATAACCATTTGAATACATATATTGACCGAGATCACTATGCTTCAAGCATTTCGTTGGTAAAGCTAACATGTTTTGGTCACCTTCTGATCCCAGCTTACGTTCCCCATCAGTGAGTGGAAAATCAAACTCATAATACACTTTCTTCTCAATAATAGGGGAGTCAAGACCAAAGGATTAAAAAGCAAACTTGCTCTGAATACCAGTGTATCTCTTCTGTTGAGAGATCAAGGTGGGAAGAAGTTGCAGCGAAAAGTACTTCCTGTCAAACTTGGCTAACGAGTGTACGGACACTCAAAACTTAGGGCAAAGATATGCGTCTTTATGGTAATATACCACCCCTCCCAAAGGAGTAATATTGTGAACAGTTAAATGTTAAGCGGATGCATACTATGAACTTGGTCTACGGCTGGCTGGGTTTCAAATTTACGCCCTTTGGGGCATTTTTCAGCGCCATAGCACATCGTCAACGCTCCTGCATTTTGATAGCACAAAGTTTCCCGCACATCTCTCAAGATATTCAATAGTAGTCTATTGGTTTTGAAATTTTAAGAGACTTTTCAATGAGTTTAGGTGCATTTGATGCCAGGAAGTTATCATGAACCGCCTAACTTGAAATTTTTCTAGTATCTTTGCACTGCTGGTGTGTATGAAATAAAGAGGAAGGCTCATGAGACAATGGCTGGAGAATACAAATCTTATCGGGAGAGTTTAACAATCTGATAGGTTGAATATTCACCCTTTTGTGACCTTCTATTATTGATTGACGCTATTAAGCTTTTCACATTAAAAGTGTAAGATTGCCACGTAGATATGGCAGCATCGCGTAATAGGACACTTCTGTCATGCTTACACAACAGGAGTCCTGAACTGCCGTGTAAACAAGCGTCTTTGCGTGGCATCAAAAACGCTTTGCACGTACAGTTTTCTTTGCTTCATTGCAATCCAATAAGTGTCCTTGCAGCTGAATCATAGTTGACGAGCCAAAAGGAGTTTACTTCGGAAAGAGGAGCATTTGGCCTGTTCCTATGATAAATTTTAGTTATTTCTGTGGGTGTTGTAGCACCTTAACGATTGGGCGAATCTTGTTTTCTTAAGTTACTTTGTACTTTATCAATTATTGCTGTAGTCTTTCAGACACATCTTAGTGAAAAGGACTACAGAAATAACTGACCTTTGACAAAGAGTAGGTAGAGCTATCAAATATCGGGCTTACCCCCTTCGGGTATCCCCGGGGGCGAATTTAATCTCAACCGCCCCTTCTTATTCGATCCCGCTGGTTCTTATGACAGCAGGACCGAATTAGGAGGAGTGGATAAGGTTAAAGGCGCCACCATTATATCCGACGGGGACTGGTTTCCCCATTGCCGCATATCCTACGACGAATGCCTCCCCTTCGACAACTGATGTCATCAGAGATTTTGAAACTCATAATGTTTTATAATCTCTGACGTCATTGACAGTGACAGGGAAGTTTCAATACTGTTATTGCTTGATATATATTGTGCCAATTGATGTATCTTTACTTATTCAAAGGGGTTTACTGCATGGTAGGCACAAGACGCATTAATTACATTGCTTAGGATGATCAATGTTGTCCCCTGCACTATCTCTTTGATTTTCTTAGTATTTTATGTGTTCAACATTCACTGTTTTTCTTCTTGTCCTCACTTATATCATAGATCATTTATGTTCATAGTTAGTAAAAATAGTAGAGTGGTCTAACTGCATTGCATTATTGTAAATATTTACAATAGAATCTTTTCATTGACATATTTTGTTGTATCACAATCGAACGTCGGTAAGCATGCACTTATGACACGGCAAACGTTGTCAATAGTAAAACATCTACCTATGCCAACTTGTTCGGAGAAAAGGTCACAGGGCTCCATTGTTTAAAAGACATTATCACCCTGCCGACGTCGTGAATGCATGGTTTCTCATTTGGACTTGGTTCAAGAATTGCGATGATGAAAAGTGAGGAAAGCTATACAAAACTTCAATGCCATAGTATCGATAATTTGAGGGCCTGCTGTTACGTGAGTTGAGAGGGACTGGGAAATACAGGGATTTCGGTGTTGAGTTCTCGATAAAGTTGTGGTACGTAATGTATGAAAGGTGTTTTACTTATACAGAGAGATTCAAGTTGACAGGTTGTTTACAGATATGGTTAATATAAAGTCCAGGGTTTACCGGGACTTAGATTTTTAAAATCGCATCATTTTGAACAGGATTTGGGATGTAAATTATTAAATATGACAGTATTTTAATTGAGATGTCTTCAATAAGCGAAATGCTATTCAACAGGCTGGTCTTTGGATTTATCGATCAGCCTTCTTGACATTCTGCCCTGATACCGGTGGTATGAATATGGGTGTTAGGGCAATTGGCTCTCAGGGTTACCAATGATTAGGGGTCTGAACATGAGTTTTACATTGGATTTAAAACGACTGCTGACCACAGACTCCTATCATGTTTATGCTATAGCAAATACGAAATAATCACAAGAAAAGGAAAAGGGCGAAAATATTTAGTTAGCAAAGAAAGGAAAACAGAGGGCCGTGGTATGGATATGTGCAATGAAGAGTGTAAAGATTTGCAGAGGTGAGAGCACTAACAGTGTACCTTCCAGATGAATCTTGAATAGTGGCAATCTGGAGGTACTGGATACTACTGAACGAGATTATAAGGGGATGACGCTGATAGATGGAAAAGGATCTGCTATACAAAGAAAAGGTTAAATGGAGAAATAGATGGAAAAAGGTAAAGGTAAAGATAAAAGTCGAGCCATGTTTGCATAATTGTTTACGCATACGTATCCATTGATGGGAACCTCTCTCATTACCTCCCTCATATCTAGAACGGGTGTTGGCATGACAACAAATTCGTGTCATTGCAACTGCCAACGTTATTTTTATGACTCGAACAGTTTCCAGGACTGCTTGGGCAAAGCCAACTTAACCGCATAAGAGATGTGTGGTGCGTTCATATTACGTCCTAAAGGTATGTTTGCTAACTAGATGCATTTACAGAGCGGCTCCATCTCAGTTAAGAGTTTGACGGAGTTGTTAATAAGTCTAAGGTTAAGTTAGAGACACATAGGAGAGTGAAATCTGTCACATATTAGAAACTATGTCTGATAAAACCCCCTGTTATGGAAACACTATATTAATAGTGCAAATCAAGAACTTGGAGCCCAATGGCTCAATGGAAATTTAATGGAAACCCAACGGAACCTTACGGAAACTTTTCTTACTTCTTGTCTTACAGTTACGTTCAAGATATCGCCCAACTAGGAACATATCTATTATTTTCAGGACTCTAAGGAGCATGATAAATATGCTACCTTCAGTTAGGATACTGAAACACCAACATCGTAAGCCGTTTACAAAGAAAACCCTTTATTGAAATATATGCTTAAAGAAGAAAGTTGTACGAAAGTCTCTTCCCCAGCTCTCTTCATACAAAATGTATTTGATTGTACACAATACGAGTTAAAGGCGATTCAGATTAAGAACACAACCAAATGAAGTAAATTTTGACTATATGTCAACTTACCTCATGAAGCTGAAGGCACAAGGCAGATTTTGTGGCACAGAGCAAGACTCCTGTTACCGTGCTACTCAAATTTCGTTGGATCTTAAAGCTTCGATCCATTATATCAATAAATTACAATCATTGCAATCTCTGAAACTGTACCTGATTCTCCTGATTATAAATCCCTCTAGCGAAATCCGGTACAGGTTGTAAGTAATATTAGCTTTCCTTCTTTACTCTCCTCCAGGGTCTAAGTCTTTTACAGCCGTTTCGATAGAATCCAGTTTGCTTTAGTAGCTGGTGGTGTATTGGCTCAATATCACATCTTCTTGTGAAACTCAATACTTTACTTGCAGCCAGAGGACTTATAATACTTCCAAGACTCGCCAAATAAAGTTTGCGTCGTTTGAAGAGTCTGCGTAATCTATCTACTGTGGTGCCTTGGTTTGACCTTTTATGGCCTGGATGTCATATACTCAAAGAGAGTAACGTACTCAAGGATATCAGAGCAGGTTTTACTGTTTCAATCAAAACTGCAGATTTGTATGGGAAATAGAAGCTCTTGAGACCAGTAGCAGCTCCAAGGGGGGTGGGGGAGGTACTGGAGGATCGTGTCATAAAATCAATTCTTCAGGTCTTATAATCTGATGAGAACATGTCGAGAGAAGGGTAAATATTTTAGCAAAGTGCTTTATTTTCTGTACCTAGTACACGACTAAACAGTAGGGAACAAAACATTTTTCCTATTTTGCGGGACAAAGATTAAATTTTCCAAACGTAGGCTCACTCAAAAAACGCCTTATACTGAATCAATTTCTTGACTTTTTCAATAAGTGATATCTCACGAACTAGAGCATTTGTTTATAAAAGCATCATACTCAAATGTTTGTAATTTTTAGCACCAACATAGATAAACAAACAATTTGTCATGAGTAGCTAGTGGCGTAAGAAGCAGAAAAATACAGGGGAGGGGCAAAACTCATATTTACTTAAAAACTGACACAGTTTTGTTCACAAAAATAACAAAGTCCAAATAACGTGGTGTGTAGTCCCCCTGCTACCCATTGGTTAAGCCTATGAGTAGATGAGTATTGATTAACACCTCAGTTCTGTATCAGGTTCAGGCCTGAAAAAGGTTTACCACATTGCATACTTAACGGTCATGAGCCTATCATCGTTATATATACTGTACAACATATCGAAAAAGTTATGAGCTCGAATTTTTTCGTGGAGTCACAACAGCTACAACACCAATCGGCTCCATGTCTTCTTTTAATACAGCATTTCCGTATAACCTCTCAATACACAACAATATCAAATCATAGAAACCAGTGTTTTTCAGTCACAAATGTGATATGGTACTTTTTAATCGTCTACATCACGGGTATGATGAACTTTGCCAGGTGACAAATTCCCGTTTAAATTGGGTTATGTGCGAGAAACGTCTCGCCGTCATTTATTATTGATTTGGAATCAGATCATGAGATGATTACTAACGTAAAAGAAGTACTATGTTAATTAGCATCATCCTCCTTGACTTGAATTACAATTAACATGATTGCAGCCTTATCTTGCGAAGGTTGAAGCCATTTTTGATTTTAGGGAAATTATTTATATCAAGCATGAAAATTTTGAATTTCTACGAAATTGCTTGGAGAAATGCAGAGTCACCCCTAGTGTTATTTAATAAACTTTAATTTCTATCATCATTAAAAGAATAAGGCAAATTGATTTGTTGCTGGCTGCAGCGATCATTTGAAGTATCACAAATGCCCTACAAAAATATTGTCATTATAAAATCAATTAACAATCGATACACGATATTTTGTAGTCGATCGTCTAAAAATTGCCCATCAATTGTTCACGTTTCTGCCAAAAATCGCCTACCTGTTCATTTTAGAAGCTATTTATTAAATAAGAAGTAGAACTATACTCTTCCTAGAGTAATGGAATCAAAAGAATTCAAGCAAATGATAGCCATTTTGAACAATTTTCACTCGTATCCATGGCCTGAATGTATGTAGGTCAGAGAAAACGTAAGAAATTACTGCAAGCTGGAAGCTTTCAATGACTAGTTAGATCTCGGGTTTTGATGAATTTAAATATACGTATTAATCACACGAAGAAACACTTGACGAGAGAGAGTTCCTAATTTAAACTGAGAACAGATATCGTTTTTAAAATGCGGTTTGAAAGTAGAAGTTTAGAGCAATATTGTTGTTTGAAAACAGAAAGGTCTTACAAACGTGACGAGAAGGACTAGGTTCGTTCCACTCCAGCGACATACTTACGAGAGTCTTTCCTGAGTACTTGCATGTCAATCAAGACAAAACCTATAAATCTGTTGCTTACACAGGCAGACACGTGGATTGCTATTAGCATTTCGAAAAATAAAATTATACAAAAAACAGGAAGAAAATCAATCAAAATGGGCTAATGAAATTTAAACAGTAATTTAGTTCTTTAAATTTGTTAGGATATGTTTAATGTATGAATGAAGTTTTTTATAATGAGTGGTAATCATATTTTTTACTATTCTATATAATTATTTTTTATGTCAATACTTCAATCGATTTTAAAAATTTGTCTCAGTCACTTTCATCGTTACTATAAACTAATTAACCGTAAGAGGAGAATGAAATCGTTTTAAATACCTTGCAAGCCATAGAAGGGGCCGAGAATCACTGACTTAAAGATTTCGCCCCATTGGGCCTTATGGTTGTGCAGGAAGTCTTTTTAACGAGCTGCAAGGTTATTCGAGGCAAACTGTGTAAGGATGATAGTTGATATTTTAGCGTCGATATCGAGGTAGGAAGTTCACAAGACGGTTTTAGGGCATGTAACAAAACACGTCAAGTCATAGGTCAAGTTAATATTTTGGCGCAATTTCTTAAAAATATCATATTCAGGCATGGGAAAGTGTTTATCTGGCAGTAGTGGGGATTTTGACGCGTACTTAAAACTTCAGGATTATCATTAAACATCACAGCTCCAAACGGGCGAACTAAGGTCATAGTCACGAAATCGTGACATCAGTTCTCCATAAACCCAATTTAATGATTTGAAATAGGTAAACGTTTTTCTGGTATGATGTAAAAATAGCTTGAGATTTGTGGAAGTGACCGAGGGATGGTAATATTTTCAGAGAGTTTTCAGTCGTCCAAGTTCCAAGACTTTTCGTTAGGCTCTTCCGTTTCACTACATAGTTCTAGGAAACATTGATCGGTTCAAAAGACCAACATCAATCAGGATTTCCTACTTCTGATTGGCTTACTTAAAAAAGCAGCTGTAAATAAGCTTTGTTTTCTCCTTTTTGTAGCCCATTCTTGCGATTTGTGCTCCGATGAGTGACAGACGGACAGATCTACTGTGTACAAAAATTGTTTCATTAATTCGTGTCATTTTGATATTCTGTAGTATAAACAGATCCTTCGGGAAAATTGTTCTCTCGACAAAATGTTTAGCTTTCAATTAATCTTGAAATTTGGCAATATAGGATTTTCGCAAATACAGATATATACATAGTCTTCGTTGTTAGTGTGGGAGATCCTTGGTTGGATCCCAGCCAACGCCGTAAGCACTTTATGTTCAATGAGTTCTATACTATGTAGTTCATGACCGCTTGTGTGTCTGCCTGAGTACTTGTATCAATGAAATGACACTGATGATGCTAACAGCGAAACAAAAAATAATGTTGCTGGTGGTTGTGAGAATTCGGGATTGACTACTCCGATTATCGACTTTACTATTGCACTATTTAGTGCAATGGTAAAGTCTTCGTTTTCGGTTTAGGAGATCCTGGGTTCGATCCTGGCCCTCGCCGTAAGCACTTCATACATATATACATATATATGCATCTAATATAACAGACAAGAATGTGTGCGTGTGCAAGTGGAATAGGTGGCTACACCGTTTTGCCTATCATTATGAAACTTTGTATGGACACTCACTTGGATCAGAGGCAGGTTATCCTGACTGGCTAGATATCTGTGGCACGACTGAGTACGGTGCTCCAATAGACGGGGTGGGGGGTAAGGGGCGCTAATTTTACTACAAAACCAAAAGTACCTTGGGTACTTTTGATTAAGTTTTGGGGGT
>JAAAKL020010947.1:0-13996 GCA_010016065.2 Carybdea cf. marsupialis auct. non (Linnaeus, 1758) | reverse complement strand
TGACTCAGGTTCTATCCCCAACAGCTCCATACACATTAATTTTCCCCCTCATAGTATATAGTATGGATTGCTAGGTTTTCATGATACCTTTCAGCTCCCCCATCAGTGCTCAAATCCGAACAGAGGTACTTAACCTAGTGAAAGCATACTGGAAGGCTCATACCCAGTGAAAAATAAGCATACAATATTATTGCATTAAAAGTAGAGTGTTGAGATGTTTGTGATACAAAAGGACTTATCAGTAGGGGGCAGAGGGTTTAGTAGACTAGTTTTGCACAAAAGGAGCATCCTATTGTTAGGAGATTTTTATGTGATCAAAGAGGCACTTCAAACAATGGTTATGCGCCAATTTTGGTTTGTTTTCATATATACCTAGCAGATTGAAATTCTTACTGTTAAGGAAAGATCATGATCTTCTGTCTGAAATTGTAGAGGACACAGTTAACTAAGCAGGTATCACCTGCACATGTTGGATTTAGTTCCTCAGGTGAAGTGCACATGTGATATGAATTTTAAAAGTTAATGTCAATGACTAAAGGAATATAAACAGTTCCATTTCAGTAACCAGAAAGAAGAGAAAGAAAAGATCTATGATCTTCAGAGCAATGAGGCATACAATATATGGCTTTTTTATATATTTTTTTCTGTACAATGAAAAAAGATCATCCAAAACTAACTACAACCAATCAAATGTGTTGCTCAGAACACCTATAAAAGGGAAGGCTGCCATGTCATTCAGATGGTAAAGGAAGAGGGGCCAAAACTGGACTTGGTTCCTCCTCATGATGCTCTGCCTCACTGAAAATACATGTCATAGTTAAATCCATTAGATCAGATGGTATTGCAAGGCGCAAACGCCCTATCCTTTACATCAACCACCCCATTGATAGTGTAAATGACATGTCTGAAAACATTTCACAAACATCAATCATCCTCAATCTCTGTAATTAAAGAAATATTTTCAGAAGATGGTCTTTTTCATTATAGGTTTCATCTTTAACAAAAAAATGCTATAAGAGCTTTGTAAAGTTTAAATGAGAATGTTTATTATGGATACCAATAAGTAAAAATGCACCACCAGTATAAGGGTTGAGTTGCCTAAGTTCTGAAAATTACAACTAAATTATCATGTGTGAAATGCTTCATAGTGATCAGATTCAAGTGATTTGATAGGTCAGTGATAGGGATGAAAGTCCAACTTTACATTTAACTGCCATGATGATCTTTACCTTCAGATGATGGGTCATTCCATATCAGTTCAACCATCCGTGAATAAGACATATTTATTATGCAGAGTGCTTTGCAATTCAAAAATATGTAGTCAAATTATGAAAGCTTAGGACTATTCCATGACCTTAACATGTACATTTGGACAGGCATACTCCCCTAGCTCTATAGCATGAAAAAACGTATCAGTATGAGGGTATTACCATTTAAAGTCCTGACTGGAATAACATGTTTACTACACAATCGACCAGCCAACTTCTCTAAAGGAAGGAAAACATGTGCCTCTACGTTTAGAACATGGTGATATTCAGTACAAACTCAAGTTGTCCACTAACTTAGTTTTTCTGCTTCTGCATCCAGCAGCAACTATTTTAGAAAGTAGACCCACACAGAATATCAACAATGTACAAATACAAAATGGTTGATTCAGACTTCAAACACAAATGTAATGTTTTACCACAAAAGAGTCTGATTCGCTGTGACATACTCACTCCATGACATCATATCCCACTTTAGTTGCCACATGTATTAGCATAGTCATATCCACTGGTCAACATAAACCTAAAAATGGTTTTAGAGATGATATAGATATATAAAACTACTGGAAGCCCTGAAGATTGATGTGGATAATTATGGAGAACAAACCAATAAGTGTGCATCCTGCAGGGCTCTTATTGAATAGCAGGGATAAATAAAAAAAGAGTCAAACATGTAACTTTAATGTTCTCAATCAGAAAGCCATGTACAATTGCTAAACCATCAGATGCAAGAAATATGTATACATTCTTACTATTAGTTGAACTCCACTATCGTTTATTGGGTAAGATCCTAAAGTGAAAGGTAATACTTTCGAAAGACCAGTAAACTTTTGTCAGACACACTTTCAAACCAAATACAGTGTACACATGTACAGATTTACCCAATATTGTGTGGTTGTCTTCTTAGGTGTGCATAAGAAACATGCATAAAAGGGTATGGATTAATTTCCAATTTGGTATCAAACAAGATTCTGTTTGTTATTGGCAGAAGTTCTAAATCTAAGTTAAGTCACACTTACACAATAATGAATGCTTTGGATAAGCATTTCTGCATGGTAGCGCAACAAAGTGGCAGGTGTTGATAGATATATATATACATTTTCTAGGTTATAAATGTTGTTTGTTATGTAGGGAAAGTTTTGATTTTATAGTGAAATGGCTACAGAACCAAGTCTGACTTGGGCACTGTATAGTAGAGTGGGTAAGAAAGAAGCCAGTGACTTTCAATGCCAGACAAACTCAGCTGGTATCTTTTGACAGATCTGAAAACCTTTTAAAGGTGCCTCTTAGCATGTTTGACCTTGTTCTTGAGAAGCTGTTGTTGTTGAAGCTCATTATCATTTCTTTGACTTCAAAGCTAGAGTGGTGGCCTTCCCTGACTAATCTAGTTAAGTCTACCTTAAGGAAGATTAGGGCTCTTTTGTGTCCTATGATCTTTTAGTCACCTGACATTGTGTTATATCTTAATAAGGTAATGATCAGACCTTTCATGGAGTATTGTTGTTATCTTTGTGATGGTGCACCAAAGGGTTATCTCAACATATTCGACTTTCTCCAAAAATCTCTGGTACGTTGGCCTTGAACTGGCCTTTTGACTTAAACCTGTCTCACCATGAATCGTCGTTGCATCTCTAGGGATTTTATACAGGTAAAACTTTGGTAAGTCTTCTTCTGAGTTGGCTGACCTGGTTGCTCTTCCCCTCATCAGGTGAAGATCCACTTGGTTTGCTGAATCTACACATGACGTTTCTGTTTCTATTCCTGAAACAAGCAGAAATTCATACGCTGACAGTTTCTTCACAAGAACTACCACACTCTGGAACTCTCTGTCTTCAGACAGCTTTCCTCTTACTTATGATCTTGACTATGTCAATCACCATCTTCTTGGCAATCTTTGACTTTTTGTCTGTAATTCTATTTTCTGTTTAATTTTTTTTTTACTTTTGCCTTTGGCTAAGTATGAGGCATAAGGTACATGTGATACAATGAAGATGCATTCCAAAAGTGTAGCTGAGACCTGAAAATGGGTTCGTGAATCAGGGCACTGTTTTCATGCACAAATTGACCATTTAAACAAGATGGTTACACATTACTAGGCAGAAACTATTTCATAATATCCTCTGTACTAAGTGCAAGGGCACATAAAGATAATCAGGATAGTAGAATTGATAGGCTGATTGTAGTAGCAACTAACCTAACTGTAGCTGTGGTAGTGCATCTTATAAAAAGGTTGGAATGATGTTATGTCATTAAAAGTGCAACATTTGACAATGATAGAAGCTCTTCATTGTTCCAAATAGGTTCCAGTAGACTTAATTGCATCTCCAGGGGAGTCTTGTATTTATGACAGTGTACAATTGGTAGCCTTCAATATGTAGGTAGTACTGATACACCTGTTTTGACCAGATTAAAGGGTTACAAACCAGTACCAAAGTTTTATTAAAAACAAGTTGCAAGATGATAGACAAAAGACTGTACCACAAAATGGACTTTTCTCAGTGTTTTTCTTGTGCATGGTATGCAGGACTGAGTGTTTAATCACCTTATGATAAGACAGATATTGTAAAAGCTCCCTGTTTCAAAAGAAGAGTTTTGGCAATTCAAGATCTGTAAAACAATCATCATCTTCATCATCATTATCATCATCATCATCAGTTTTGTTTAACGTCCATTTTTTGCATTATTTAGGGTTGGACGGCCAAATGGCTCATCTCCATTGACCCCTGTCCAGTGCCTTGTCCTCCATAATACTGAGGTGCAGCAAACAAGCAGCTTGAACAAATGAGAGATGGGAACTGTTTAAAACTTATTGTGGCTAGTGATTGTCGCAAGCTTCTGACAAATATGGCTGATGAGTGGAACCCCAAGTCAGCCAATTGCAAACTAGGCTATTGCCTGACCATGTTTGTCTTGTGGGGCAAACCATTCAGTATTAGTTTACCTCATATGGGGTCTTCACCTTGATGGTGCTATTAGCCTCACCACACTGTTAGGTTTCTCAAGGTGCTTTAGCAATTTCACCTTTGGTCTGACAATCCCAAGTTCTGAGTGGAATTCTACTAGTCCAAGTTCTAGTCGGTAATAGTACTAGTTCAAGTTCTAGTCGGTAATAGTACTAGTTCAAGTTCTAGTCGGTAATAGTACTAGTTCAAGTTCTAGTCAGTAATAGTACTAGTTCAAGTTCTAGTCGGTAATAGTACTAGTTCAAGTTCTAGTCAGTAATATTACTAGTTCAAGTTCTAGTGGGTCATAGTACTAGTTCAAGTTCTAGTCGGTCATAGTACTAGTTCAAGTTCTAGTCGGTCATAGTACTAGTTCAAGTTCTAGTCGGTAATAAGTGACTAAAGTTTTTACCTACCAATAGTTTTTAGCGACTAACTTTTTGCTTACTTTTTTTGGCTGACAAAATCTCCATCAAATTTTTTCGCTGGCAAAACCATTACCGACATTACACAGACCAATAATTTTATCATGTTCATTCTTTTGTCTATAATGTAATTCCGTGTAACCCCTCCCCTGTTCTCTTATTGTGATAACCCTAGTGGACAGGAATTAGAAGAAAACAAGTGGTTAAATATCAAAAGAGAAGTGTTGCAAGCAATAAAAGATCTATATCAATACAGATTATTGTCCTTTTATTGTACCATAAAAGGCAACTGAAGACAAATCCCCTAAATTGTTTTGCAAAGCAAATGTAAATCATAGATGCTTAGACTAGGGTGTACTCATCTTTGTGAAAAGTTTTGTCCGCGATTGTCATGTAGTTATGTCTGTCTGGTAAGCTTCATATGTCCCAGTGGTAGAGAACCTATTCTTGATAATGTCTTGCTTGTCCTTTGGGTGATTGTATAAGTCGTGTGTCCTCCTCACATGCAACTCCTTGATAGGAGTCAATTTCAGACTCACATTCAGTATTGATAAAAGTTACCATTATGAAAAGAAGTAGATCATTTTCTACTCCTTTAATATTTTTACTTGTTTAAATTTTGTAGGAAGGGAACTAATAGAGTAAATGCCATTATTGAAAAGTACAGAAATATAATATTATAATTGTGTACAAAAGTTATGTTTCTTCTCCATTCCCAACAAGAAACTTTAGAATTTTCATCGGTAAGAAGTGACTATATTATGGCTTGGTGACTAAGGGCCTGATAACATGGAGGCCAGCCAGTTTTGCCAAGACAGCTCACTTTTTAGTATTACATGGGCTGGGTTGGATGGGAAGGATTACTGTCACTGGTTCAAATAACACTTTTCATCTTGTTGCTGTCCCGGGTGCACAGTTCCACTTTCACATTACTACTCCACCTCTTTCATGCACCAAAGACAGAAGGGTGTGAAACCTTTCAAAGTTTTAATGACAAAACAAATAACAAGTTGTAGGAACTTGAAAACAGTAGACAAACATGTGTAATGGTCATAGAAGGGCTTCCAAAACATTTTTTGCTAAATTTGCTGTTCCACAAGAAAATTTTGAAACGTTGAGTTGCTTGGCAAAACAGGGCATTTACTTCCATAAAAGAAGGTTCCCATAGAGCTATGATCATACCTCTTTCCTTAGGAAATATCATGTGTTGGACAGCTTGCTTCCTTTTACTAGATTATAATTGAGATCGCCTAGCAACATAAGACTATTATTTACCCAGAAGAGAGTTGTTGATTACTATCAGAATTTAATATAATCATTCTACTTGTATGCTAAATAGTCGCATTGGCTGATGACTTGGACTTTGAAGTCGAAAACCTCCCAACATTGTCGAGTGTTGACATTATAGATCAATCAATCACACAATGCTAAATTGACAGAAGTTTAGCCAGCCCTGTGTTTTTCTAGCCCGTTTAACCGGTCTGGCCCGCTTTGCTCAGCCATGCCAGCCCGGCTCTCATGTAATACATTTTCGATTTCATAAGTAAATTCAACAGAGGGCAAGCCATGCCATGTGATTAGGGCCCGAGAGAGATAGAAGGAAAGATCTGCAATAGCGGTAGCCTTTCAAAGACAAAACAGTACTACTTTAGATGTACCTGGCATGATACGGGAATTGTGGCAAAGCTGTCTTTGTAGCACGCCTGGTCCAAAATTGCACTCGACGTCACTGGTTTTGTTAGGATTCTAAACGAAGACATTATTGTTGCCTCTTGTGCATTTCAGTCGCCATTTCTTGTGTTTAATAGAAGTGAATACATTTGTGATTTATCAATCAAACTTGCTGTCGGGTTGCTTGTCGACGCCATCTCGAATTCCGCTGTTTTCCTTTCTCTATTGTGCGTGCCCGTACGGTTCGACGTTTTCAGCTTTCACGCATGGTTTAAAAGGGCAAGGGCATTAGCCTTTTCATGCCACGTGAACATTGCTTTATGCAACATGGACATTATACGGGTAGCATCAAGGACAAATACATCTTGTTTGAATTCACTTAAGGCTGGCCTTCCCGGAAGCAATGATGAACACGGTGTAAGCCTCACCTACGACAGCTTACATCAAACCTATTGAAAACGCAAGATATGACATGCGACAACCAACTCTCAATGAACTGAAAACACATGACGTAGTTGACATTGACCTGTACAAGGTGATCTTTCGATTTAAGTCTGTAAATATAACAAATATAAACTAATCAAAAACCAATCGTTTACATATGAATTAAAGTATAAGCAATTACAGTTGTGACTTAACTTACTGAGATCACAAGTTATCCAATTGCTAGGACCTCACAACATAACATACATCAAATGTGATAAAATTTATTAACCTCTAGCGTCTTCTCATTTAACTCTTGGTCGTCCCACGACGTGCCTCAGTAACTATCCTGATTAACTAGAAACCTCGATTGCTTTTATATTGTACAAAGACGTGACAAATGTAGAAATACGTGTGTTTTTATTGTATACAATTTTAATGCAACTATTTGTTATTTCCGAAAACACATATTCTGGATATTGGTGATCATTAGTAACATCCTGTTTATCAAGTAGTAAACTAGTGAAAATATTGTAATCATCTATTCAAATTTCAAGTGTACGTGATTCTAATACTAAATTCCAACCCTAAAACCGGTGTTAGGTTTGGATGAATGTTTCACACGTTTTACCAACCATGTCAATGAACCTGAAATTTATCCAGGGCCCTTGGTTGGTTTAAATGTTGTTGTGAGCCATTATACCATTGGCTACGAAAAATGATTTGAAAAACCCGACCCCGTGCTCCGTCTGACTGGATCTTTCCATTCTCTACGGTCCGAGGCTCCAGTTCCATCTTGTTTCAAAGGCATCCCTGAATCTTGCGTGAGTTGACCCGTGGCCAGTGGGGCCGACACGGTCATAATGAGACCGATATGCGGTAGATATCATTGAATACGCCTCTACGTCCCTTCTTAGTAAACTTTATCGTGGCGGGGTGATTTTATGACCCACGGCTGTGCTTATGGGAGTGTTTAATTCCGGTACGGACATTAAGGTCGCACAGATCACGTGTAGCAGCCAGACTAAAATAGTGAGATTTCAAAATGCACTACCGGCATCAGAGCACTGGCGGTGGGACGAGCTGTTCAATAGGTTGCTTATGGTTTGATGTATGTCGGCCTTGAAAAAGGACAACTACTCTAGATTGCAAAATACTGCGCTCAGTAAGTCCTCGAGTAAGTGCCCGAGTATCAAGGTCAAAATCCTTTTGATAATGGATTTAATTTGCGAGATAAGTGTGCGAAATTGCTTTTGAAGTTGCTTAATTGTTGCACTTATTTGAACTCTTTAACTCGAGAATAACACCAATGTTGGCAGGGCAAAATAACTGATGCCTCCCTTCTTATCAGGAGATACGCTGAGAGATTGCAAAAGAACGGAAACCCGCATTCCTCTCCCCGGCAATGATCTGTGTCCATTATTCTTTTGACGTTCCCTGTTCTGCAGTCATGAGCACCGTATCTTACTTACTTTGTGAACTCGAATGAAATATTCCTATTTCTATTTTAAAGGACAAGACTAACGTTGAAGAGGCGTTTTACCGTATGGCTAGAAATCTCAAAGACGGTTATGAAAAGGGAAGCACCTTGAAAGATGGTGGGCCCCAAGGATCTGTGATTCTCGAGTCAAGGACAGTCGGTTCTGGTTGGGGCTGTTGTTCTTAGAGATATGGCTTGGACTGTGAGGTGGTGTCACAGTAATTGTAGGTAATTTTGTACAACTAAGATAAGTTCCGAAATGGGTTTGTATATGTATATAAGATATATATCGTTTATACGGTAGCATATAGAAGCTAATGTATGACGAATGGGTAGATCTTTAGGAATATTTGTGTGTAGGGTCATTTACTTAGTTTGGTATATGATGACAAGTTTCAATTTGAATGACTTAGATACCTTTGATATCGAAGGCACCGGCCGGTTTTGGTGTGACTGTACCGTGGACATTATTCATTTCAAATAGTCAGAGAGCAGAATAAAAATGGAGTGATACCGAAGATTCGATCCAGAATTGGATTTTGTGAACAAATCCACGTAGACTCGAACTTTCACAAACACTCCACAATGTAGCTTTATCGTTAAACTGCTCTGCCTCCAATAAAAAAATATAATAAATTATTCATTAGATGAGAAAACATTGAAGTGGATTGAAAATCATTTATGGAAGGATATCGAGTGTGGTTAATATCCGCATATATTCAGGTTCTGTTAAATGACATGCCCTGGTTATGAAAATATCCAATCAGATCGTAGTGAATTAGTTACTAAGCAGAGCCGTGCGATAAAATGTTTCCCATTGAATGATTACTGGAAGGTAAAGATAGATTCATGCTTTTTGGAGCGTAAGGGGTGAGATATGGTACAGAATCACCGTCGTCAGCCAAGGCATTATGAGGTAAGGTGGCCGTTTCCTTTTCTTCCCGTCCTTCTGCTTCCCGTCCCCATTTAATAGCAGGTGCCCATATTCCTGCAGGGTTCGCAGTAGGAGTTTTGAGATTGATGGTCGAGGGTGGACTCTCCTTAAACTCTCTGCGTGTTAGACCAGCTCTCTAGAGTCTGAGCTAAGTTGCCTGTGGACGATTACTGCTATAACTAATATATTCGTGAAATTTGCCAATAATAAAGTTTTATCTGTACTTAACCCGTCGTTTGTATTGTGACAACTTCTTTCAGTATTTTATGCTCGACCTTTAATTGCCCAAAATATAGACTTTTTATCGCTTTTTGCTCACGGTTCAGCCTAGAAGATAAATATAGACGGCGGTACGTAGACTATTTTGCATAAGAAAGTCATAGTTAAGACTTAATGGTCTCTGAGCTTACCAATGATTAGCAGCATATTAAAAAATAATATATCCTAGTAACGACTACTAAGTTAAAGGAGAGTATCTCCATGTTTTTATATACCTAAACCTTAAAGAAGGCTTCTTTGTTTGGCTGAATATGTATAGTAAACATAAACGGCATTCAACTGAACATTTCATGCCGGTTACTATGATTGACTTGTGACATTTTTTATAACCTGAGTGTATCAAGTGATTTTCAAGTGACACTCTCATTAAACACCGTCAGAAAATTTCCTATCGCCTGTGATTATTCTAATATAGGCTTTTGAAGCTTTTTAACCCTAACAGTCGATAAAGTTATAGAAGAGTTGTTTTATCACATGACTGTGTACAATAGCCGAAGAATGAGATTTCAACTGTACGATATTACAGCAATTTATATTCCTGGCCAAAAGTTCAAGTTGATGAAGATGACACTGTAGAAACGCCATTTCTTCCAGAATAGAAGCGTAGAACAACACCAACGTTTTTCCCAATAATGTTTCTGAAAACAGCATGTTACCGCAATCGTGGCTAGTTATTGGGCCGGAGGAGCTTGTAGACGGTTTCACGTTCTCTTTAAACTAGTTATTTTCTGCGTAGGTGAAAGTGACGTTACACGGTCTTATTTCTGAAGAAAATAATTTAATAAGAAAGCCTTGACACTTTATTTCAGGCCGTTTATGTTGTACGCCTGAGATCTCGCCCAAAATTTGGTAGCTTCCTAAGCAATTCTACAAGCTTAGATTCATCTTAATGGGAAAGGTCGGGAATCCAGAGAGGTACAAAATATCTGCATTACGACTCTTTACCTTGTTCTGCTCTCGCCTCTTCCGAGGCCGCTAAAGACAACCGGCCGCTAGTAGCTAAATAAAGGATTGTATTTTCACGCCAATTGCCACAAATCGGCCCCACATCTCACAACAGGTTTGCACTGGACCACTTGATGCGACATGGGGAGGGAGTTCATACGAAAGGGTGCTTTAGATACATTCGGAAGATTTTGTACTGTTTATTAGGACATGACCATTTGATTAATTAAATATCTCCTCTACCTCCTAATCAAGTGCCATATCGCGTTACGTTGGCCATAAACTGCCAGGCATTGCAGTTCCTTGCTAGTCTAAGAAGCTTGATCAGTCATTCCAATCCATGTTGCAATGATCTGCAGAAACGTTGTTCTTTGACGTTCTCGATGCCTCTCTCCTGCTATCTTCCCAGTTAGAGACAGGCATCCCAGTTTTTGTTTCCTTATACAGTGCCGTAAAAATTCCTGGTGCTGTTTCCTAACTAAATATAGGAAAACAAAGCTCGGCCTAAATGGAGATGTGAGCATGTTAGTCAAAAGGAGACTATGTGTTGCCATCCTTACTTTTTAGGCAACTTATTAACGAAGCATCGATGAAATGAGTTTAGAAGCCTGTACATAAGCAGACATCGTGGAGGTAGTATTAATAATAGTAACCACCCGAAGCCAGTTAAGGTTGCAATTAGGAAAGGGAATTGCCAAAAAGAATCTCCAGCACAATGAAGGAGTATAGAGGAACGTTTGATGACTAGTTAGGGTTTTGGTCAATATGCGTATCTTAAGATGTGATAATGAGAGTGATAGCAGTTCTGCGGCGATATTCACACCATAGAGGGAAGGGATTGTTTGAATCCGACAGCCATGCCCAGATCATCAGATACGTTATTTATGTACATGTATGTGTAAGTAGGTTATTATAGTTAAGAGATCTAAAAGCTGAAATTTGGATTTTGAAACACATGTTAGTTCAGAATTTTATCCACCGAAATGGCGGTTAGTAGACAGTAGAATGTGGAAACATTCGTTCTTTATCAATACTGTGTAAGAAATCACATATTTCCAACCCATCCTTTGAAGCCCTTCTTCCCCTGCTGTGTTCAATTGAGGTTTGTCCCGCAAAAATCAAGACGATAAGACAACGTTTTATACAAAGTTGATATTGCTATATTCTTACTATGAAGTTTGCAAGGTGCCATATCAGGTACAAGTTGAAGTCATATTTTTTGTATGAATTGTGTGTAAGGAGATATTATTCGTTGTTGGTACAAGGTAAATGAAAGAAACTGAGAGTTTTAAAAAGTTAAACTGAGTGCTACTATTTCTATTTCTCTGTTTATCTCGATTAGACTTACCTTTCTTTCTCGACATCGTCTCATATACTGCTACGTTGTGAAAATCTGTTTGCAAAGGCAAAACAGACACGACTGTTTCCCTCTTTAGTAATTTGACGCGATTTTTTCTTCCTTCCATATTTTGATTTGTTGACACTACTCATGGGTCAATTACTTCTATTACAAGAAGTTGAGCGACGTTTCTCCTGTACACATTAGGGCACTGATTTCCACGCCATGAACATTCAGGAGCTTTTGATTGTCTATTCCTCATAACTGGCCTATCAAGTGCTCCTCTGTGTTCTTGGTTTCGGAATCAGTACCCTTGTCCCTACAGGAGAAACGTTGCTTAAGACTTGTCACAAGACTAGTTTAGGTGGTTGGTAGATACGACGTGCTGATGTCGCATGTCATTTGCTTTTATGTGCAGCGCGTTTGCCCACAGCGCCACCTTTCCTCGTTCTCTTGTAGTTTTATGAGCGGAGTTGTTTGCTAGAAACAGAAGAGGAAGCTAGAGCGCACACATGGTAGATTATTAAAACATGGGCACATGGTAGATTATTAAAACATGGGCACATGGTAGATTATTAAAACATAAGCACATGGTAGATTATTAAAACATAGGCACATGGTAGATTATTAAAACATGGGCATTGTTTTATTTATTTAAGAATGAATTTTTAAATTTCCGTGAATTTCAAAGAGGCAATTAATTGCTGGTATTTAAATGGAATTGGTCTTGACTAGCGATATTTTGTAAAAATTCGTAAAAAGGTCCACTATTGGTGGGAACCACCTGCCTAGTACAAACATAACTCAAGATTGTCGTCAAAGACATTGTCAACCATAATCTTTGATCACGTATATGGTATAAGTCATCAACAATGAAAAGTTTGCTGTAATTTTCCGACAGAAGTCTTTCTTTTTGAATGAAAAGGAGATAAAAGACAGCCCGGGAGCCAGAAGGGTCAGTGGCGTAGCTCAAAGGCTTGCTTGTCGTGCTCAGCACGACTAGCAAGTCGCAAAGATTGCATATTTCCTCTTTTCCATGTTTTTTTCATTCTAACTACTTATTTCAGTTATAATGGATCTTTCATAGCAGTCTCAGAAACCCATCCTGGCTTATTTGTCTCTGTCGAGTACCTCGTACGTTTCCATTCCCCCAGGAAACGATTTGCTCTCGCTTTAAAAGATTCCATCAGATCAACTCCCTGCATTTGGTCGTGCTCCACTATGTGCACCCTGCAGTTTTGGTCGTGCACCATCATATGCAACCTAAGTTTTCTCATGCTTTACAATAGGCAAGAACAATGCATAGTCTCGTCCCCAGAGGATGGCACAACCTCATGATATTTATGATAATTTTCTTGGGAACGATGATCTCATAGCCATTATTGAATTTTTTATGAAAGACGAAATCGCGGTTGACTTTCGCATTCTATTCGCTCGTCGTAATTTGTTGTTAGCAAACTTACTTGCTGTGAACGGTTCTTTGACTACTCATCTCAACATTCAGTAAGGATGGTATTTCTTCATGCTTACAGCATTCTTTCAAGTCAAAACATTGTGTCGCTACAACAATGAGATCGCTACAACAATGAGGTTAGACAGAGCAGAGGGTTGTTGAGAGTCATCTCAGAGACAGTATTATATCTGGCCATAGTCTCTTGAAATCCCTAGTTTAGAAGCTTCCGAGCCTAACCAATAGGACTATTGTTTTTATGTTGAATTCTGGCTGATTTTGATCACGTGATCAAAGTGAATACAAGGTCCTGCAGAAAGATGGAGGCAAAGGATCAGCTGTGCCTTGTGAGCGACGGAGAAATTTTACAGTTTGTTGGTGGCTTAAATGACAATGTTCAACTGCAGCAGGAATTTGAGGAGGAAGCTATTGAGGTGTGTGCCATCTTTTCTTTTTTGACAGGCTTTGTTCGAGGTTTTACAGTTTGCAAATGTCATAACATCATGTTGGCCTGTAACTTCAGTCCAAAAGCAACTTTGCTTTTGGTTGTTAGGGAGTTCCGATTCAATATAAATCGATCTCTCAGTGGTCCAGTTGCATGCTTTACAGGGAGCAAACGCTTCCACCAAAGACTTGCCAGAGATCATGACAGCTGCCGCATGTCTATAATAGTTTCAATAAGGATACTGATTGTTATGATCTTGTATCACACCGAATCTTTACGACCGTGTTGCAAAGTAATTTTCTCTCTTTTTTCCTGTGCTATTTTGTACGGGAAACCGGGAACTAGCGAATGTTGGGAAAGCAATGATGACAGCCATTTGTCAAATTTGCTTTTCACCA
>JAAAKL020010946.1:0-13997 GCA_010016065.2 Carybdea cf. marsupialis auct. non (Linnaeus, 1758) | reverse complement strand
CCTATAAAGCCGTATATCTCTTCTCTTTTCTTCCTCTGTCTACTCTCTGGTATCTGCATCATCGAAGATAATTGTTATTGTTGTTATTGCTATTAACTATTGTATCTCAGGTATGTGATGTTTTCAAACAATTCTCAGGGCCATAGCACACATCTTAGCTTCACACTTTTAACATTATTATTATTTCTATTATCTCTGCTTTTCGCAAGATTAATGTTACATCTCGGTGTTAAGCTGTAATAGCGGACTGCAACCAGCAGTCATTTGTATTGCAGCTTCCTACATTCTTCATTTCATGGCCAACATTTCCGAATAATTCTCGCCGTTCCAAGTAAACAAGGTTTTTGAAGCATTTCCACTGTTAATCCTCAGTCAAAGTTTACCTAGTAATAAGATCACAGTGAGAATGTTGTTGAAACACCAATAAAGTCATGGAGGTTTAAAGAAAACAGTAATGATGTTTGAAAAGCTACATAAAAAAGCATCTACAAGTAGTTTGGATACAAGTAGTTTGGATACAAGTAGAGATTTTAAGTGACGATCTAGTATGGACATGTTGACTTGATCAAGCCAAGCGTACACTAAGTGTAAAATCATGAAATGCGAGTGCTGCTTTCACTTCCTTGCGCGGATTAATGTCTGTGGACTATATTATTGGAAGTGTTTTAACCTCAGAGGCTTTCATCCATCTATAGTCAAACCAGCACAAACTCCATTGAGAGATCGCACGCCTTAAATAGCATATAAAATTTCGTACCCAATTTTTTCTAAGATTGACTTTCAAAAAGAAGGTTCTGACACTTAAACGACGCATCCGGTAAACGTTAGACAAACATGAGAGAGGAATCATTGGAATGTACAAATTGTTACCACCAGATTTGTATTTTTGACATTTCTGGAAAATTACTATCTGAAAATCAAACGCGGCCACAAGTTTTTTTTAACTAAATGCACTCATAAGGGTACAAGGCCATTTCAGTATATGTGCAATGTTCGATTTAAATATTGGGACAGATTCGGTTTTATAGGTTCGAGTTAGATCTTTCTTTAGTTAGATAACTAAATTTCTGACGTTAATCACGCACTTTGGTGCAAATATGGGTCATGTTCTTGCTAAATATTTTCTTTGGCTCAGATTTGGGAAGCCACAGTTTCTCTTGCGCCCTCCTGTCCCGTACTCTTAAAGTGAAATGGGCGTACGTGTTGCCGTGACGTCACGAGTCGTTAGTCGCCCGCGTTTGGTACGTACTATATTTATCTCGTCACGTACTGTAACTTGTTACTATATACCCGTAGTCTTAGGAAGAAGACGTAACTTAACCTAGACTATTAAGCGCCATTTGATACTAGTAAAGCTATTTAAAATGGCTCACCTAAGTTTTCCTCACAAACAGAAAGCCAAGTTCGACGTTTGCAGTTGTGGAACCAATCTGTGGGAATAACAGCAGCTAGTCGTAGTGACAGGTTATTTGAAGTTCACGTGAGCTGTGGTATCATCTATGTTCAATCTCTTTTTTGCTATAATTTGATGATTATTTTATTGCAGGTTAGTACTATCCATGTATCATGAACGTGCGGGAGCAGCAGAAAATGCGACAGGTGGATTACCTTGGGCTGATATCAAAAAACAGAAGCTACGGGTTTGGCAAGGAAGCAAATCAACGTAGGAAATCACAAACAGTTCCAAAGGAGAATTCAGGACGATGCCCAGACAGCAGTCGTACCAATTTGGACGAAAAAGCACGACAAAGTCGTCATCGTTTCAGCACTTCTGATCAGCACAAAAGAACACAAAACCAGGTCTCCGCGTACACAAATGCTGCCAAATCAAACTTTTTAGCTGTACGTGAAAACCTTCCATTAACTCACTCTTCCAATGAAAACCGCGCTATCCCACGTTCCTGTTCGCTTAACGAGGTACAATATTCTTTGCGGCGAAGGACACCGCCGCCATCGAGACGCGGCAGTTTTCCATCAACTCATCCGCGCCAGGATATGCCGCCACATCATGACTTGGGGGCACTTCTTGCACAGAAAATGGAAAAGATGCGGCTTAAAAGGAGGGACAGTGATAAGGACTCGAGAAACTGTGCTGTAGAGAAAGGGAAACCGTCTGGTTTCTTCGCTGACTTCGATGTCAATAATAATAATAGTAATGATAAGTCCAGTGACAAGGAAATTTTCGTCAGCTTGGATAGTCGCCGCATTCCAAGCAAGTACTGCCAATCGTCGTTATTGGTGTGTGAATCCAGACCAGTAGATGAAAATGTCACATTCAGTGGTGATGTTAATATGATGTACTAGTAATTTGGTGTAAGACAGTGTATCTATACATTTGTTTTCGTGTTCGGCCAAGCTTATCTTCTACATTTATCTCCTTTATAACTGATCTCTTAAAGAAATTGTATCTTGCAATCGGTATCTACCAATCAGTGTGTGTGATAGTTTATCCTGTTTGCTAGTTTTACTGTTTTACCTATTAAGGGTAGTCTCTGTTGTGACTGAGTGTCTAGCCGCGAATGAGAAGGACGTTTAGGTATGAATACAACTTTAGATTTTATGGTTACATACATCAGTCAAAGCACTATCGAAAATACAGTATGAAAAAGAAGCTAGCTTTTAGGTTGCATATAGAAGTATCGCTCGATCTTAGCTGACCACTATTGATGTGGAAAGTCTGCATTTAACAGTAATACTTACAGCAGTCTTGATTTAGGGCCACTTTATTGACTGTCTGCAATGTGTATAAAGAAAAATCAGCGTGGAATAGAAGCTGTCATTTCAAATATAGTTGTAGATGTAGTACAGTTGAAGTAAATATAAGTGCGCACTTGCAGAGGGTAGCGTATATAAAAATACTAAGTGAAGTGCCACGTACATATATCTACAAGGGATTTCATACTGAATAATATTCGGTGCTAGTAGGCATATGTCTTCCTGACTTGAAGGATAAGGATTCCAATGCTTGTGGTTTCACTGGAAGCCATACTACTACTAGTCAGTAAAAGCACCGGTGCAGGAGGAAACATTCTGTTTTTTCTTTTATGGCAACGTGTTTGCTCAATGTCCGAGGCGGTTGGTAGCGTCCCTCTTCATCTGGTTCGCGTCAATTTTTAACCTACTCTTCATCATCTCCAAGTAAGTCATCGTGGCACCTGTCCCTCGGGCGAACTTTGCTGGTGCTTCCCAGAACACAAGGTGCTTAACAGGCTGTGGAGCGTCAGTGCATCTTGCACAATGGCCTGCAAAAGACACCTGTCTCTTCTTGACTACCTCTGATATCCTTGAAAGCCATACTATTGCTGCCTTATGCTATAGAAAGTAGGTTTCTATGTTGCAAGATAAGGAATCTTTTAAAGTAATGTTTATTGAATTTCCCACTTGTTAGATAGCAGGCCTACATTTTCTTTACACGTTGCTTTAGAGCATGGAGATCGACTTTACCAAATGGATTTTAGACTTGGCCGAATTATTTTTCTTCTGATCGAGGGACACGAAGATCTATGTGGCAATTAAGCTAATTTGTTAATAGCTGATGTGATGGAACGAAGACGAGATCATGAAAGCGAGGCTATGAATGACTTGCACTTAATAAAAATGACCAACAAGAAGAATTTTTCAAGTCTGCTTAATAATTTTGGCTGTTTTTTCTTTATGACTGACTATGTTTGTTCCTTACTCACTATCCCTTCCATTAGGCTCAATATATACTGGAAGCGGTATGATGCGACGCGTCACTTGGCGGCTAGTGTCGCTGCCTGTGCTCTACATAAGAACACAGGAGTTTCGGTAAATAGAGTGCTGATTCGCAAGCCAAGGACACTTCTCATCTTCCCCTTAAGATATCTTTGCAATAACATTCTACAAGAATGTAAGGTTAACAATAAGATTAATATAACTTGTAAGAGTATATAGATGAAGACGAAATAATAAAAATACGAAGTGCATTGAAAAGGATAAAGTACCGTTTGGTGATACGTCCTAGACCTTCTAGAACAAGCCAGGTAGAAATGAAATTTGTGGTGCCACATACGCGTACATGCGCATAACACGATAGTTATAAGGAAACATGTTAGGTTTCTGGAACTTCCGGTCCCTGATCACGTGATTGGACCATAGGGGTCTAATACACTGCTTATGCCACAGTGACAGCGAGATTCCTTATAGAGTTATTTACATTTGATGCGCCACGATGCAGCGGTTCTGAAATGGTCTCTAATCAACAAGACGTTCTTGTTGCTCTCGCATTGCAAGCTAAAATGATTTCTCTTATGGTTGTAATAAAGAGGAAGAAACGAAAATTACTCTTAATGGGTCCACACTCCATGTCGCGAAGATAAAGTGCGCAAGAGAAAAAACTTTGGATCATCAGGCTGTTCAGTTCTAGTGAAGTCTATCTTTCTTTCTTTAACTGAACCCCCCCCCCCCTCTCATGAAAAAGGATACTCCCTTATAAAGTAAATGTTGTTTATTATTTAGAGTTCATTAAAGTTCCTTACTAGCACATCACCGGAATAAAAAATGTCAAGTTTTTGCCACTGGTCATTTTACTCGCATTTCGCGACACTCTATCCTACCTCGTGCAAAACGTGCTGAATTTTTGTTTCGGCTCAGCTTTTTTGGTGCTCGGTCAATTTTTTTTGTTCTTTGCCAAAAGTAAGTTCAAATTGTTCTTCTTCGTCCCAATCTTGCCTTCAGGCTGCAGGAGATATAAATTCGTCAGTGTTTTAGCACCTTTATTGCTTTTCACTATCGTTGGCTACCCTTTTCGGGCTTTCTGAAGGACCGGGGGAGCTTGTGGAACCTATTGAGGCCTCCTCTTGCTATCTCCGCTATTACCAGGTTCACTATAGTTCAGAACTTCCTCAGCCAAAACACCTGTTTCCACCATCTCCTCTGATGGACGCAAGGTAAGTGTTCTGTGTTCTCTTCCTCATCTATTGTAGGTTCGATCAGCATCGTTGCAGCTAGAGAAGCATTAGCGCAAGGCATCAGAAAATTGTTTTTCGTCGTTCCATGTCTATTAAACGGCAACAAGTACGCCATCTGCTTAAAGTGCAGCCTTGGCGGCTCTATTGGTGTCCCGCCAGCACTCCCAGATGGCTTATGATCATTGTTTATATTAAGCAAGCGATCTTGAAGATCCTTGAAACTGTTTTCATAATGATCAAGTCTGTAAGAGAAAGGAATATGGTATTAAGCTCCAGTATATATCAGGAGGAATGCAAGCGAAGAATTACCCGTGCACACGCACGCGCACACGCATGCGCACAGGCACACACAGACACACACACACTGACATTCTGTTATTTATGTGTATGTAAATCCAAGCTTGCATTCGCAAGGTGCTTTATAGATGAACGTTTCATTAAGACGCGTCTTGACATGGAACAGTGTGCACTATCAGAGTAATGAAATTGGATAGTTGGATAGGAGAACCATAATTGTTGCGAGGGAAGAGGGGGACGTTCCTTTACAGATTGTATCTGAAATCAACAGTGGAACGGATGAAGGCCATTCTCCTAAATTTTAGCATTTTCTGACCCTCCACTTCAATGCATTTTCTTGGTTTTTAAAATACCTAGTAACAACAACAACATGTTGAGAGTCTGGACGACCGTTTATTGCAATACAGTGTTTGTATCGTGTTTAATTGAGTGAAATTTGTGATGTTGGCCGATTTTGCATTAAGAAGCAAAACAACCCGTGTAAGCTTTTTTTCTCCACTGACATCATGTACCACGTACTTAATTTAACTACTCTAACTTCCCCTTACAATTCTACCAAATTTTTCTATCGTTTTCGAACAACAGTTCGTGTTATTGTTTTTCTTAATGACTCACAAAGAACTGCCGATATCTTTGAAGACTATCTTTAGGATATTTGCCCACCTATCGAGAACTGCCCTCTGATTCCAAGATTGATCTGATATTTCCGCGACAGGGCAACTATATTTAACAGAGTGCAAATGCCTGGACACCTGGACCTTGTTATACAGGAGAGGTAAAGCTTAGTTTAGTTTTATTTTTGTGGCGAAGATGCCACTTTGTAATAAGCAATCCCTAAAATCTGCTTAGACACTCTTCAAATTTCATGTGAAAAGAGAGAGAAGAGTCCACGAGCCGTTTATCCTTGTTTTTTATTTATTGGGCACAGAAGCGCGTAGGTTGATTAACTGAATTTAGTAATAGATTGACTGTAAGTACCGAAAATTTAAGGCAATATGAACAGAAAGTGATACAATTGAAAATCGGAAAAGGGAAGAACTCAGAGGCATTGACAACGACTGCTCTTACCAGAAATAGGTTTTATTAAGGAATTGTTCGCTTTTGCCTACAGCTGATAACGAATGAAACAGAAGCATAAGTTCCAAAAGTTGTCGTAATAGAGAAAGGGTTTAATCAATCGACTGGTGGGCTTCAGCTGTATTTAGGCAGATTCATGCAGAGGACCATATTAAGCACATATACTTCTCAACATTATCAATGCCCCAGTTTGCCTATAAAGCCATCCACTTTCGTTATTGCTGGACGGATTGTTTTCTTGAAAGCAGAAAGCACAGATAGATGTATTCTCTTTGGCAAGCTTTCTTTGAAGCCTCTTCTCTCCTTCATTGTCTGTGCTTGTAGTGTGCTCTTGGACCTTACCTGCTTGTTTTTGGTGGGCGTAAATCTGGGCTGTATTTCAAACAATTTCTTCGTCGCATACTTCTGTTGTGTTTGCAAAAAGTTCAAGCTCTATGTAATGCTCTCAGTAACTGTGATAGTAGAATTTACTTCAGCCAGTACCGTTCGGAGGCCCGTCACACTTGCCGAAGACTGGACGATATCAGTTACAGAACTTATGTCGTTCTTCATTACAAGTTGGCTTGCTTAAGATTGTCGTCACTCCCTAAAATTTCTTTGACATATTCAAAATTGTATCATATGTCATTAAGCGAGTTACCAAGGATTGACTTTAGCACCTGACTTTAAATACTGAAAGTCTGATTTTTCTCGGGTGATATGTTTGATAACTTCTCTTCGTTGAAATTTGTAATATATATATTGTTTTTAATAATATCATAATCGATAAGATACTAACCAATTAGTAGTAGGATGATTACCTCATAACCAGTAAACAAACTCCATCATTATTTAGTATGCTCGAGAGATGTAAACAACCTTTCAGTCATGTTGATACTGTCTGTTAGACATATTGTGAGCTCAGCAGGCGTTCGAGCCGAGATTTACTTAAACCTCGCTTTAGTAACAACTGTAGTCGCATGGCAACTGTGACGTAAGACCGTGTAGACTGAAGATTACCGTGAGGTAGAAGGAAGTAAACGGAGAGGAACATTTTATATTACCGAAGGAAAACGAAGGTCGATGTGTGTAGAGAGATTTCGATTTAACGTTGTACGGATTGTTGTATGAGTTCTTACTACACGATCGGAGGATTCATTAAAGCATCGTCTCGTCCATTTCCCTCTTTTACAAAAGTGTCATGGTGTTTTCCGATGTACAGGTCACTACCCTAATTTTCACTGCGTTTATATGTTTGCAGGCGAGTCCGCGTACCTGGAAGTCAACACACTCAAAAGGTGTTCCGTAAGAGTGTTAGAAATTTTGCTTGCGTTGACCAAATCTTTTGCGGTCGGAACTGTATTTCGTCTGGTGCTGCTCCTTCAAGGTGGTATACCAAGAAGTCCATGGCAGCCCGGTTGTACATTGGTTGAGCAGCCAATGCTTTCTCGGCATCCTAAATCCACTCCTCAAAGCTTTGTCTGTTTCTGTTTCCCGCAAAGTTTCTCAGTCGTATTTCCCTAGGAAGCGTTACTGTCTGCGTCCTTTCACGATTCACAAGGGCCTGTAACTCCTCCAAACATCTTTCCAACTCTGCAATGTCGGTCATCTCGATGAGATCCCGAGTTTATGCAACTCGCTTCTTTTCTTTGTTCTAGGTTTTCTTCTTTTGGAGTTATGCGGCCTACACCCCACTCCTGGTACCAAATTGGGAGCTTGTGTCGAAGGTGAGCTCGTTCGAGTGTTGGGATCTAAATGAAGGATACATGGTTTCTGTCTGTGTTTTATTACGTGACCTAAAAAAGCGTGTTGTACGGACAAAAGCTAAACTGCCTACCACAACGATTTGGCTACGAGATGTACGAACGACTGAACTTATTCAGCAATTGTCTTCCTGACCCTGCTTCAACGTGAATTTTTGTGAATCGTGATCTTACTGAGCAATGCGATTTTCTACGAACATATACATGCACTTGTGGTTGAGTAACAGGGACAGGGCTGCATCCTTATTGCTGAAAATCACAAATAAACTATATTTAGGCATGAGGTCTTGCTTCCAGCGACTCAACAAGGCTACCACAAATACTTAATTACGGTTACTAAAATAGTAAGCTTGGAAAATACACAAAAGCATGCAGCCCTGTCACACCCCCACCCTGTAAGCTTACTACGTCCTGTGCAAGCTAGCGATAATAACTTGTGATAACATGGCCCAAAACCATTTTTATCGAGAATTACGGTCTAACTGCTGATCTAGGCATATCATATCTACGTGAATGCTTTCCAGTATTTCATCTCACAGAATGACGTACAGGCAGTCCTTGATCCTGTACGGGCTTAGGATTGCATTTTAACGATGAAATTCATCATGTGTTTCAGTCAGTTCTGAGAAACTGTCAATCTTGTGGATTCATCCTGACTTTAGTCTGAAAAGCTATCCTCAAAAGCATTTTTTCTTCCAAGCAGGGCTGGGTACAACTGAAAGTCTCATCGATCAACTGTATGAGTCCTGCCTTGACGATCTTCTCGAATCATTTCCTAATCGTTACTTGGATGACACTCTCGAATCTTGTAAACGTAATCTATCCAACCATCTTGATTTTGTTCCTCCCTGGAACATTTTGGTTTCTTGTCAAGACTCTGTCTCCAACTTCTAGCTTGAGTGTATTATGGTCTCGCACATTTTGGTCACAATTAGTTTTCACAAGCTCCTACTTCTTGGATTTCTGCATTGTTTCAGAAGGATTGTTATGCGTTAATACCTGCTGAAGTCTCTAATCAGACTGATTCTACCATAACGAACGAATACAAGGTTTACCACTGTATCAAACGACTTGTATGAATCTAACAGCGCTTCGCAGCCAGGCTGCAGTTTGTATGTAATAGAATCCGAGTAAAATACAAGATATCATGTGGCTAAAGCAGAAATAGAAACGTACCAGAAAGCCATTCCAAGGGAGTCGGACTTGATTTTGATTCTTTCCACTATCGATTTTCGTCCACTGCAGTAATGATCCTCATTTAGAGCGCTTGTTTCCTGTTAAATATACTAGAGATGCCTAGCACGGTCAATTTTCCAACATAACTGACAAGACTGATACGTTTTTGTTATTCATGAGAAAAATAAAAGATCCACGGGAGGCAAGAAGAGCATGCCTGTGAAATATAAAGATCAAAACAGTTTTACCAAAAGCATACCGTACTTCTAAGTGACCGCATGGCGAAATGTGGCCACAGATAGCAGATGTTCCAGGGTCAGACATCGAGATATTTTAAGTTCAATACTAAGGAAAGTTTTAAAAATTATCGGTAGAATATAGTCTCCAATGAAGTAGAGAGAGAGAGAGAGTTAAAACACCACTAACGTAATGCTTTGAAACAAACTGCCACTTTCGTATCCACAGTTTTTCTGGTCATCAGGGATGTCCTAAAACAGCTGTTTCGACCCTTAAATCCATCCTACAGCTTGATGTTCAACTTGAGTGGGGTCCTTCTCTTCGAGGACGCCAGGATTGTGGTGCGTTGTTTCGTTATTAGTTTTCAAGCCATGTCTTGTCATCGCGCTTGAGCCAGATCCAGTGCGAGCATCTTTCGACTGTGTGTTGCAACTGACTCATCATTCTACTGATTTCTTTTGATGTAAATGTGAACCTTCTCCTCAGCAGGCTTGTGAACTTCTCTGGGACATATACTCTGCAGCCGATACCAATGTGGTGGCATTCAGTATCATATCCTGCATGAATACATCTTTGCACCAACTCTGTGTACCGTTCTTGTTTTCCTATCTTCAGCGTTTGCAAACTTGTCTTCCCAGCAAACAGTCAGCTCCAACAGTATTGCTACGTCTTTACTAGTCACGACGATGTCTGGTCGCTGCTCTGTCTGGAGAAAAGGGAACACGAATGAGCCATCCAGGTCCGCTGTTACAGTCCAGGGTCCTTCCCACCTGCAATCTGGTTTCTTAGTTGCACTCTTCTTGTTAGCAGGTTTTCCTTCTTTATGGAACACAGTCTTTGCTTCCTCTATCACTGGCAGTTCCCCGCCGTTGAACTTCTCCACCCTTGTCGTGATGGCGTCCACTATCACCTTCAGGACTTCGTTGTGCCTCCAAGTGTAAAGGTTGAGGGCCAAAGAACAATTTGACAGAATATATAAAATGTATATAAAAACTAAAGATCAAAATGTTTTTCATTTAAAAGTACATCCAAAGAACAAGCAAGACATTATAAGGAATGAAAATAACAGAAGATCTTAAGAAAAAGAGTAAGGCCTATACCGTCTGGCGAAACTTTGATGCATACAAAGAACTGACATAAGTAAACAGTGGGTTCCCTGCTTTGTATGATGATACAGGTAATTGGAACGGCCTCATAGTGCGTGCCCATGTTTACTAGAAAGGAACATTATGGCACTGCCAGCAGCGATGATGATATTTTTCGCAACAATACCTGTTGGACTTAACGTTCGGTTCCCTGTGTTTTCCATGGTGCAGGATTGTGGGAGCATGCGTTCCTCACTTGCTTGAAGCCAAGATTTTATCTTTATTCTGAGGCTGAAATCATACAAAATATCTAGGATTTTTCGTTTATGCTACGGATGGACTAACTTCATTAAAGCGGAATATATCGTCATGTCTGGAAGGTATCAAAGACCGCCAAATACTTCGTTGTTTGTGAGGAATATACACATGGATGCAAGGTATGGTTTCGAATGCCAATCGATTTAACGTTGTTGCTAAGCGAAGATTACTTGCACTAACTTACATTCGAAGCCCCGAATTTTTAGTGAAAAGGTAGCCAAGTACACGTTTAAGAATGTCTTTCATGTTTTACGATACTTACGTTATGCTTCGAGCTGAGACACGGCTAAACGCAGATGTGTTAGACCAAAGTCTCTCACTTTTTGGGAGTCGGGTAAAACCATATACCGGTACCTTGGGTACGCGATATGCAGGCAATCATGATATAGGGCTATTGTCATTCTCCCACACCAAGCTGTCCTGGTCATAATTTGCTCTGCACTTGCATGGAACTATATAAATATTGTTGTAAAGGATCCTTGTACCGGTAGCATGCCACAATCGTTTAGCATGACGTTTTGGACGTCGGTGGTGCTGGCCTGTAACTTAATATATTTTATTATCGAGGTCCAATTCCAAGGTTCCAGCCATAGGCAAGTCTAAGCTACTAAGCCATCTTAAAATGGGAATCATCGTTCATACATACAACGTGTATATATATGCTATGTATATATAGATTACAGTTAAAAATATATTCACAAACTTACAGAACCCAAGTGTTTCTTATATACAAGAAAATCCCGCTCATGCTACAAGACAACAAAGCAATGATTTATTCCATGGTACACCAGGGTTATGATATTATTTGTACATTCATATATATCTATATTTATATATAAATGTATGCATATATATCATTTATATATCGATAAAATCGATAAATTTTGTGGTAGCATGGATTGCTTGAGTCCTGTTAAAGTTCTTTTCCTGCACATATGTTTCAGGCAGGCCTTAAGTTAGTTATGAATGGATGAAAGATATCTTACTACATAATGATGATAACAAGAAAAATAATATGTTGTGCTTAACTAACCAATATCATTATGTTGTGTTCTAGGTGGCGGTCATCCATTGATTTAAGACACCTTTATAGAAGGAAAGAGTTGTTGCTTTTTATGACGGCTACCTCTTGTACAGGCGAAAAAGAAGCCATGTCTTACTCGTGAGTTTAAAGTATTAAGCCATGATCAGTCAAACAATCAAGGAATCTGCTCTCTCTCTCTCTGGGACTAACAGTACTCTGCCCCTCCAACCATCACCTTATGTACACATGACACCAGCCCCCAAATGTATAACACCGTCACAGGAGGCCTCACTCCAACCATCGCTTGAACTTTGATTAATGACCTCTTTATAGAAGGAAAGAGTTGTTGCTTATTTATGATGGCTACCTCTTGTACAGGCGAAAAAGAATCCATGACTTACTCGTGAGTTTAAAGTATTAAGCCACGATCAGTCAAACAATCAAGGAATCTGCTCTCTCTGGGACTAACAGTACTCTGCCCCTCCAACCATCACCACATGTGCACATGACGCCAGCCCCCAAATGTATAATGCTGTCACAGGAGGCCTCACTCCAACCACCTCTTGCAAAAGTGTATTTTCCTGTGATTGTATAATATATATTTTAACAACAATGTTAAATCCCTTTGATACAGGTACACTTTCTTTGTGATGATTTGTAATCTAATAAACACTATGTTGAATCTGCTAATATGTCATACAGACTTGTCATACAGGACACAATTGTCATGATGTCACAGGAAATTACCACTCAGAGACTTTTATACACAAATCTACTATTGATTTAGTGTGAAGAGCAGATAATTCAAAACTTTTCTATATGAAATAGCGAATATAAATTCAATAAGTGACAAGCATACCCAATAATTTGGCCCTCATGAGATTTTCCTTCCTTGATTTGCAGACTCACCGTCCACATTGAAACATGGTATTTGGCTGGAACCAAGAGCAATATGTTAAATATAAGTACACTAACCTTTCTTTGCAGCATTCTGGTGACACGCAAAATCAAACCAACACCAGATATGCGTATATGTGAAATACACACCAGCACATCGCACAACTTTAAGAACAGACGTGAGGCTATCTTGCAATACCAGCAAAAGGGCACCCGAACCATGGGATAAGTTACATAGTCCAAAGCCCCACTTCTCTTATGAAATGGAAAGAATGCAATGGAAACAGCCTCGGAAATGCAGAGATGCAAATCTGTTCTGGCTCTATGTATGATAGAGAACCTATTGTAAAGGATTTGTTTTTTAAACAACATATTTGACTTACAACCATCATTTATTTTATCCTCCCCACCTGTCTAATTTAAGAGTGTTGCACAAGATAGAATATCCTTAATAATGTTTAATATAAGATGTTAATACAATGTAAGATTGGTGCATAGAAACTTACAAGTGTATGTAACTTACTTTTGTAAAACTGTAAGATAAACAGATAACAGGAAATGTCTCTTAACTGTGGAAGACTACTTAAAAATTGTTTATATTAGGTATATGACTAAATCATGGGGTCCCATCCAAAATAGTGAGCTTAAGGTTGCCAGAAATTTTGAATGATCTTTAACTCCACTCCTTTGTCCACTGTGTACTGGTTATGGTGGCTGAAGTTTGGCATGGACATTTGAATACCATGTCTCATCATGATTTGTTGCCCATTTTAATTGTTTGATAGTGCCAGGTGTAAGATTCATCTCTTTTACCTGGCAGTCAAAGAAAGGGTTAATTATTCAATTGCCATATTTCTGTGATGTTAACTTGAACAAGAAACAATCAGGAAAATTTTCATCTCCACATTCATCACCATCATAATCGTGATGATGCAATTTTAAGACCTTGTTTCCTCTTATCTGAGGGTTGGACTGTTGTATGGTAGCACGTATACGTTCTCTCCATGTATCTCGGTCTGCGGCCACCCCCATGGTAAGACCTTGACTTACTTGACTTATATGCTTAATCCACATGGGATCCTTGCACACTTTGACTCAACAAGACTTCTCCATTTTCCCTGGTCTTTCGCAATGCATTCTGCCGTCAGCAATGGCAGACCTACATCTTCCCTGATAAGATCACTCCATCTCTTGGGTGGCCTTCCCCTGGGTC
>JAAAKL020010945.1:0-13998 GCA_010016065.2 Carybdea cf. marsupialis auct. non (Linnaeus, 1758) | reverse complement strand
GTTTTAGCTATATTATCCTTTATCAACCCTATTTGTGCATGTGCGGTTTCCAAACCTCAAAACGTCCTGAGATTTCGTGTACAGGATTATATCCAAGTGTTACATTTTTACAACTATAAATATAAAAAATTAAACTGGTTTAAATTCTAGACTATTTACTTGTTAAAGGTTTGTCACTTGACGCAGTTATGATGCAGCTTTTTCGTGTGAAATTACTTTATCAATAATCAAATTTTCAAATTAATTTCAAGACATTTGCATTGTTTTCATTGATAAGAGGGGGGAAGAGGAGAAAATTTCCGCCAAATACGCGGATTAGTGACAGCTTTCGTGCTTTACGCCTTTGAAAGAACGACTACCTCATAATGAAACCATCCCTCTAAGCGGCACCGATAAATCCCTCCTTGTCGTAACACTTTAATCTAGTTTTCAAAGACTCACTTTGCTGTCAAATACTGTCGAGTAATGAATCATAAAGTTTAAACGCAAGTATGGCAAGTGAGTAGAAAAACAACATGACGATATGGTCCGTGGAATCACTAGATCAACAGCCGACCAATAGCTTTACACATTGGCTACTAGATCTTTAAACACGACTATCTCCTAATTGTGTTTAAATAGATTAACTTTAGTTGGATGTCCTTGAATGTATTTTCAATATGACCTCGTGAAAACAGCTGTTATGCCACATGGAAAGGTCGACGTTAACCCTCCAAATGTATGACAATTTAATCCACCCGTAACCTCAAAACTTATATATTAGCTTCAGAGGCAATTCGGCACCTGTAAACTGTAAGTCACTAGAAAAATCGTTTTAGCTTTGAAAGTCTGTGGATATATTGTCAAGATATCAATGCGAGGGTTTCCTTGGATCCTTTCGGTAAGGAACAACAACAATACGTTTGATGGACGATGTCAATATTAAGTAAAGTTAGATGTAGGCAAAGTTATTTAATGATTGTAAAGTGCCAGCTCACAGGTTTGTACTCAACAAGGACTCCTGAAATAAATTCAGAACATCAAGCACTAATCCCTCGCATCGCTGAATCATCAAACCGTCAAGGTGCTAATCCATGAAATCGTTAAAATCAGTCAAGACTATGAAAACCGTGATGGTATCAAACACCCGAATCCACAAACATTAAGCAACCAATTTATATATAAAGTAGAACCATCAAACTTTCAAACCTCATTAAGCTACAAGTCATGGTGCTATCATAGAATTATCAAATGAAATTGAAAGCATCGCAATGTTTAACACCTTACACCTTACCTTTAACACCATTAGAGATCTACCATAAAACCAAACTATCAAACTGTAACCCTGTCAAACCAATTTGTCAGAAGAATAAAAAAATGTTTGTTTTGAAGATACGAAAGAATATAGGATTGTATTACCTGCAGGATTCGAACCCGTAGTCATAGCATTCGCATTGTGTGCTCCATCAACTGAGCTAGGTGATCTCCAGTAATAACATATTCTATTCCTCTAGTCTCCAAACCTACCACCAAATTGGGTGAGCATCGACACCCAGCACTACGGAGACTAGTCTCTCTAAGCTATTTGACTAGTCCGTTGAGATACTGTCATCCGGCCTACCACTCTGTACAAACCCCATTATTAGTTGTCAATTGTTTGGAGGCATTTGAAATGATAAGTTATTAAAAGTACTAGTTAAATAAGAAATAAGTCACAAAATAGCATATGAAATAACTACATTTATCCAATCCTACGGAATTTATTTAAAGATATCGTGATGTATTGTGTTAGATCTTTCAAATCTGGGTAAAAACAAAAACAATTTTAGACTTTGTAAACATATTTTTAATTTCTTCAGCTTTGAATGACGTAATTGAAATAAATGGTCATGATGATGATGATGATGATAGAGTTGATGGTGGTGGTTATGGTGACGACGATAATGATGATGCATGGTGATGATGACTAGAAGAACAGTGATTGTGTTGGAAATGGTAGTGTTGGTGATGTCAATGACGATGGAGGTGGCTATAGTGGTTGTGATGGTAATGGTGATGTGGATGATAATAGCAATATTTGCGATGGATGATAATGATGATGTTAAGATAAACAATTGTGTTGGTGGTGGTGATTGTGATGATGATGATGATGATGATTATGATTATGACGGTGATAGTGGTGGCCATGTTGGTGATGTGATGGCGATAATGGATGATAATAAATGATAATGATGGTTGAGGGTAATATGTTGGTAGTGATGGTGTTGGTGATTGTGTAAATTATGCTGATAATCATGTTTATCATGACAAAGGTAATAATGGATGATGATCATAATTATGACGAGGGAGATGATTCTGTAGGTGTTGTTGTTATGAAAAGTAGTGGTGATAACACATAATGATGAGGAGGAGGATGAATATTCTTGTATTTTGGTGGTGGTGATTGTGATAATTATGACAATAGCGAAGACGAATGGTGATAATGTTGATCAGAAAGAGGATAACGGCGATAATGATGGATGACGATTACGAGCAGGATGATATGTTGGTGGTGAGTGTGATGGTGGCTGTGATAGTTATGATGCTGCTGCTGCTGCTGATGATGATAATGATAATACCAATGGTAGTGATAGATGATGATAATGGTGATGGTGAGAAGACCATCGTAAGGGTAGAGTGTTTGTGGTGTTTGTGGTTATGCTAGAGGTGATGATTAAGACCATAATGATGACAAAGATAAATTTGTTGGTGGTGCTGGGAGTGGTAATGATGGTGGTGATAGTGTTGATGATGGATAATGATGTCTGATAGGAGGTTTATTGTGTTGGTGACGATGGTGGTGATGATAACGTCGATGATTGTGGTGGCGATGGTGGTGATGATAACGTTGATGATTGTGGTGGTGATGGTGGTTGTGATGATGGTGGTGATGATGGAGGTGATGATGATGGTGGTGATGATGATGAGGGTGGTGATGGCGATGGTGGTGGTGATAGTGGTGGTGATGGTAGTGGTCACGGCAATGATGGTAGATGATGACAATAATAAGAAGGGACTATGCTGCTGGTGGTGGTGCTGTTATTCATGGCACCGTTGGTGGTGGTGGTAGCGATGGTGGTGGTGGTGGTGATAGCGATGAGGGATGATAATGCTGTTGACGTTGGTGATTGACATATGATTAACACGATGACGATGTTGATGACGTCGATGCTGACTGTGGCCAGCATCATGATGCCTGCTGTTGTAAGTTCTAGAAATTTATATTATTTCAAGTAAGTATGTATCTAATCTCTAGACCAGAGCCTACAAAAAGCGACGGTAATTTTCAATTGAAATGATACGTTTATTTACGTTGATCAATGCACTGATAAATAATCAACACGACCAAGTCGACGTTGATCGTTAGTGGCTTACTGTGGTACTATAGTCTATCTTCGAAAGCTTGATAGAAAGCTTAACACTCGACAAGGTAGATTAGTGAACCGATATCTCATGGACCAGTAAAGCTTGTTAGCTGGTTATTTGGGAAATTGACATTTCGTAAATCTAAATCTATAGAACAAGAAACGAGCTTTATTGGCAAATAGTGTTAGAATGTGGCAGATGTTAAGAAATATTCGAAAAGACAAAGTAATTTAATAAACTTCCAGAGGACGCGAGAGAACTGGATTTTTTAGGATTAAGGTAATCAAGAGACTAATCTCTAGGCACATTTGTTAGTATTTAAACTTTATTTTATTTACATTTCATTAGAAAAATAATCAAAGAAGAAATAGACATAACTTGTGTATTGACAGTCTTAAAAATGGATCAAGATTGCTTCAAATCTGTAGTCGTTTCTGCAAAATTGTCGTCATAAATGAAAGTTTATTGAACAAACAAAAATGGCTTTGGAACATTTTAGGAGATGCTTTTAGTTGTATTTGCTGATAACCTGTCAGTATGTCAATCATCATTTACTGCCAAACATCAAACTGAAGACTGGTCTTTCACTGAAATAAGGCTGCTGTCCTGTTAAGGCCTCCTAGACATAGTTTGGGCATTTGTCTAGCGCTTTTTCAAGTTGAGCTTAAAATTGTAATGAGGCCTCAGGTGCTAAATGTGGGTTCTTTGGGGTGGAGGTCGAGAAAAACAAGAAAAGGACACTCTGAAGATGAAGCGTCCATAAAAGGCTATGACGTGCTTTCGTGTTGGAAATGGTCTGCCTTATCGTCCTTAACATTTCGAAATCATATTTCGATTTACTCTAAAATGTTCCTTTTGGATTAGCCCATAACTTCATTTGCTCAGTTAGGTGCGATTTATTCGCTTTCTTATTATTACCAATGCTAAGCAAATTAATGAAAAGGTTTATCAAATGTTTAGCTGGATTCCTGGTTTCGATCCCCTCCAGCGCCATATGCATTCATGTTTATTGAGCTATATACATATACATCTTCCAGCAACTAATGTTAACGAAAGCAGCCATTAATTTATAGTGTGCTAAACATCTGGATACTTTGAAAATAAGCCGTGAAATAGTGTCCAGCTTCGTCCTTCTGCCAATGCTTCCCGCAGAGCAGAAGTATAGAAGTCATGAACTTTAATTTACTAACACAGAGAATCTGGGTCTTGTTGCGGCATGTCCATAGTTTACGATACTAAATCATTATTTTCACCAAACATCTGCCTCCCACTGCAAACAACACAACTTAGCGGGACATGCTAAATCAATCAACAACTATGTATCAAACACATTGTGCCTAACCAAGGACATTTGCTACAACATGCAGCTGTAGACGTCCTGGTATAACAAACATGATATTCTGGTCTTAAAATATATTTACTTCGTACGAGTCGTGGCTCGGTCTTCTACCCGGAATTACCGTTGCAGTATTATAAAATGAACAAATGTTAATTTTGAATCTGTTGTACTAGGAACATAGAGGGCATGGTAGTAGTGATTCTTGCTAATGTGAACCGAAGTAGCCTTAAAAAGATATGAGTAAAATATATCAAACTTAAAATAAAACAAAAACTGGAAATACAGCAGACAGGTTTTGGCAAGAGTATCAGCGTATCCTACTGTAGAAGCAAAAGAATATTGTAACAGAACATATCAACAAACGAAAGAATTACCTTAGTATCTGTGAGTGTGCACTTGCTCCGCAACCCAATATTATCGGCACATTGTAAAGTGCTGACGGAAAATTGTTAGAGTTTGTTAAGTTAGTAATACAGGAGGCGAGCTAGAAAAGATTGTAAGTGTATCATTAGCTTTAAAAAGTCTTCAATGAAGTAGAAACGTGTAGGTTTAAGAAATAAGATAGAAAGAAAGAAAAGGTGTTGATGCCTATGTGTTTGTATGTTTGTTTGTATGTCTGTGTGTGTATATACGCTTTAGTGCCGTAGAAAGGTAGTAAGCATACAGGAAAATACGGGTATTAGCAAGAGTGCCTTAATCCAACTCAAGCGTCCTATAATGTGATGAATCATAAAATCGACCAATCTTGGTGTTTGTAAACGATATTTTGTATCCATTTCCTGACATTTGCCCCATAAGATGATGTTTCTGTTCTTGTACTTTACCTGCCCTATTTTCTTTTTTGGGGCTGATCACATATTGGCAACAATAATTTATGTCGCTAAAATAGAGAATGCATATCATAATTTTCAGCGATGATTTTCAGCGATATCTTAAATATTGTCAACACAGGGAAGTGTTGACAAAAATTTGATAATTGGAAAGAATAGAGTCAGCAACATATTTATATTTTTGTAAACATTTTCGTATCTATAATATCACTAAACCTTAGCCCCAAAACAACATTTAAATATCACGTAAGCTACAAATTATATAATTGGATCATTTACAGATCTGAGATCAACAGGAGGGAGAAGTTCTGCCTACCCATACATATTATACGCCCTGCTCCTGTTTTTATTTGCATTTGATATTGGTGTTTACGTTTGTTTATAAAAATAGCAAAGCAAAAGACAAGGCGAATGCTTATTGTGGTTTACAATGTTTGTCAACAACCTCTGTTGCTTTTAATGGCTGAATGTGACACTGTAAATAAGCTCTACGTCTAAAAATCTGATTCTGTAGAAACACGAGCACATTTGGGAAACGGTTGGCCATCCAGTAATGTCCAAGGACTTTCCTCCCATCTAATCAGACGTATGGTACAGCAGTGAGAGAGGAAGAGTGGAAGATATGCTCAGGTAAAGGTTTTAGATAAGAATAGCATTTAACAGTGTGATAAATAATCGAGTAGTGAGATTAATCGTGCGTTGAGATTGATGGAGTATTATCATGCAAAAAATTTGGTTTGAGTACAATAAATGAACAAAAACACAGTTTTCCCAAGGGTTATAAGGAAAGAAACCAATGTGCATGGACAGAGTTTTTTAACTACCAGAAAATACAAACCTTGATCTTACAGAACATTTCTTAGAACATTTAGTAATGTGAAAAACATTCTGCAAGAGCACGGTTTGAACTTTGTCACATAGTTAACAAGATGAAGCAATTTTTTCTCTCTGTCTACGAATTGTATTCTACCATTACTATCCAAAAAAGTTACCGCTGAAATGGGGAACCGTTGGCTTTAATCGCTTGATTTCACAAATTCAGTGCTCTGTGACAGCAATACATAATTTTTCACTACTACTTTGATCTACTGTAAATTGCGTTTGTGAGTTTTAAATTTGATAGCACAATCAGACAAGGAAATTTATCTGTTGATTGATTTATGAAGATGGGGTAACCTAGCTAAACAGGGTAACCTTGCTTAACGGTGTAACCTAGCTTATTGGGGTAACCTTGCTTAACGCGGTAGCCTAGCTTAACGGGGTAACCTAGCTTAAAGCGGGTGTTACAGTTATTCTTTTTAATCAAGATCCATCTGTTGATCCTTTCTTCATTTCATCACAATCTCGTCAATAGCAATAATATCAAATAGATACATACTCAGATTTCGGGAAAAAATTAAGTGGATGCGTGGCCTGATATTGAGCATCGAACGCAAAATGTAAGGGCTGCTGGTTCGAATCTCGTTCAGGCCACACAGTAGTACCCTCAGGCAAAGCACGAACCACAAATTGCTACTAGTTTGCACTTTGGGTGAATCTGTATGAGCGCCGTAAGTCAGCACTTGAAAATTCAGCAACCCAGAGTAAATCCCACAGCCAGGGTAACTATATATAAATTGTAATCCGCTGTAGAATAGTTCCGAACTAGATATGGCGGAAATAAAAACAAAGAACAATACACTAAAGAATTACCATCGAGAAGAGAGGATATGGAATAATCAATTTTTGAAAGATTATAAAGATTTAGAAACATTTCGCCATCGGGAGTGGTAATGTACATTTTGTTTTCCCACTTTATTTTCAAAGTACAAGGTTCTGTTGCGCAATACGTCGTAATCTCTTAAGCAAAGGTGATGTATCTCATGACCAGACGAGTATGGCTGTAGATACTCTTCGATATTTACAGTGTCGTGTCTGTGGGAAGGTTATTTTGCTTCTATAAATTTCAGCTGTCATGTTCATGGATCTTGATCCTCTGGATTACAAAGCACAGGCAATCGATTTCCACATCTAGCCTTAGTATATGGTAATTTCATAGCTAACAATAAATTTTTAACAACAAAAGATAAGCAAATACAGCCGAGTACTAGTAAATATTAGGCGTACTTTGCAACTTTTAACGGGCGTCAGACAGTTAGGCAGGCTAAATAGCTCTCTTTCCATGATCAAGTCGCATCGCGTAGAGAGACTCGTTGTAACGGTAATTCCTCTCTTTATTCTGTATTTTTACTTGTTGTATTACTTTTTGCTTCTCTTCTTGGTACTTTTTTCAATCATGTGAACCTCTTGTGCTGATAATGTGTAATACTGCTTTCGTATGATGCTCTGTCACGTGTGTCTGCTGTACTTTTCGGTTTCTTTATATTTATCTGCCTTCATCATCTTTTGTCTTGTGTGTTTTTCTCTCTTTGATTGGTTAATCCTTATCTATTGTAGGTATTATATAAAAGTAGCCTTATGACGCTTGTAAATGAGATGTTGTTAGGATTTTAGAGAGTTTGGTTTGTGTTGTTTGTTGATTGCGTTTTTTAAGTAATAGATTATGGAAGCCTGAAGGCTGTTGGAATTTCTGAGTTTTTATTTCGTTTTCGGATCTTTAGAACCTGTAGCAACCTATTTGCACCATTACATCGTCTCCAAAATTACGTAGAGCTAGATTTTGATGTCCATCGTTGCAGAATTGGGAGCTAATGCAGAGACTAGAGATACAGCGCATGTTGTCCTCGACATTCCACTAGTTAAGTTGGTGGGTTACATGCTTAGAATGTTTGGGTCACTGGCTGGTGTCCTGATGGTGACATGTTTCCTGTGTTTAAACGTGGTCCTTAAGTAAAACACTGCTAATAATATTAAGTTACCCGTGCACTTTATGATGAACGTTGTTTACAGAAATCTCCTGTATTTCTAACAAAAAATTCTTTGCTTCCAAATATGAATATAAACTAGAACGTTGGATGTGTGTTTTTTTTATCTTACAGTTTTCTTTTTACGCCCGAAATCTTTGTAATCCAATAACAAGTGTAGTCTTTGACAAGAGTCAAACGGAAAATATCTTTTTTCAAATTCGCATCATGAATTGTTGGATTTTGAATCCCTTAGTTTGTTCAATTAACTTACTTTACTGTTACAGGATAAAGTTATTGCACCCTTTTTTAAAACAGTGGATGGCAAAGGAGCATGGCTACGACTAAGGCGGATGCAAACCATTTTAAATTTTATTTGACTCTTGTACAGTTTTAGATACTTAAGGTACTTGGGGTCGAAGGCAGAAGAGAATGGTGGTTGTAATAGAAGAGGTAAGAGGACAATGTAGGGTGGAATTGATGTAGGAACGCCTCGGACGTCATCGGCGACAGGCTGGCAGCTAAAGTGAAATGCAAAGTATATAATATAACGATGAGACTAGCTATATTGTACGGACCTGATGCAATGTCAGTGACGAAGAAGCATCAAACTGAAATGGAAGTAGAAGATTTGAAAAGTGCCTAGTTGTACCCTTAGAGAAGCAAGGCAGGATAAGATTAGAAACAAATGTATCAGAGGGGCAATAAAAGTTGAAATACTGGGAGTGAAAATGAAAAGGACTAGGCTAAGGTGGTTTGGACATGTCGTGAGAAGATATGGAGAATACGTGGGAAGTATGGAAATGGAACTTTCAAAAAAATTAGAGAGAGTGGAAGCCAAAACAGAGTTTTTAGATACAGTAAAGGAGGATGTGAGCAACGTGGCTGCAACGGAAAAGGATGTCTCTCATAGATGGAGCAATATGGAGGCGCATCTTTGGCGATGGCAACCCCAGGCGAAGGCAACATGCAGAAAGAAGAAGATCTCAAATATCAGGTGGTTTAGCTGTGAACGTAAACTTAAAAACACTTTAAAATGTTATCAATGACATTACAGTTTTGGTTTTTGAAATCTACTGAAATATGATGTAGAAGGCATACTTTGTCCGAGCGAGCTCGAAATAAATAAGTAAGTAAGGAATACTTGATACAAATCAAGTTTATATAAACTGAAGATTTATTCTTTAATCATTTGTAACAGTTTTTCATAATTTCACAATATACGTTTACAACCAAATAGTAGCACCTATAGAGAGAAAATTTGCAACACAAGAGGCTGATGAAGAACAAACTGTAAACCGCATATTGTATCTTATACAGTCATGATATTAGATAGCGCATTGGTAAAGCGTGCAAACTCAAATAAAGAACAAGTTATGCCTGAATGGACGTATTTGTTACTGAAGGGTGACGGCCTAATATCATGTGACCTATCTGGAATACGGGATTTGGAGATCATCACTTCAGTCAAGTCAGGCTATTATTGTCTGTGACCTAATTAGATAATAATTGTTCCCTTTACTTATTTCTACATAATGGTACTTAATTCATTCCCTTAATTGACGCTAACAGCTTTTACCTCTAAGTTGGCCTTGTTTAGACATGCTCTTTCAAGCTATAAAAATCCAAAACACTAAAAAAGGCCAAGATGACCTTCAGACGTCTTCAATGGCAACACCTCTTGTATGCGCGATATCAAAAGGGGTTGGATATGCGGTGAGTAGGATAGACACAACCATTATTTTCTATTCAGAGGAAAAGAGTAAAGAGAACACAAATAACTATCCAAGTGTAATTTATGTATTCTCGATTACTGTTTTTGCGCTTAAGGTAAAACCACAATCTCTAAGCATGTGGCAACTTGACACTGTGAAATGTCCTCAGAAGGATGCGGTTGTTAAACACAGTTTAACGAAATAGGATAGAGCTGTAAATCGATGTCCCTTCTGTTAGACAATATAACTGTTCTGATTGCTCAACATACGGTCAAGTTGAGTTCAGATAAAAATGTTTTCTTTGTAAGTAATAGCGAAAGGCAGAATATAACAAAGTTACTTCCATCATAAAATATTATCTTTTTACAATAGCATGCCAAGTTAACATTCACAATTTCGCTGTTTTTAGAGTGTATAAGTACTTTTAAATTATGAATAAAAACGTGATCCTTTGATTCTTTAGAACAAGTGTTTTGGTTTTCTGTATTACAATTAATTTGTATGGTGTGGAAACTGCAGCAGAAACGTATCATTTGAAATTCTGTTAGACATGGTAAACTTTGAAATATTTAAAAGGATGGTCGGAGAAAAGAATTTTCACGTAGAAAATCAAGCACCATAGATCAATCTTCTTGAAACAGTCAGAATTTGTCTGTACTAGATTAATGGAATATCCCCTTAGGATCTCAAGGCATATAGAACTAGGGTAAATGTTACATGTTATGAAACGTACTTAGGCAGTGGATAATGACAGCAGTAAGTCAAGCTTAGTAAATACCTGAGTAAATTCAATAATCCAGACATGCTACTGCAAAATTTTCATAGAGCTAGAGAATGTCGTCTGTGATGCTCGAGAAGGGGCCAACACAATGGCAGCCAGGAGGTCTACGACAGAAGTACGCTAGTATGTTATTCACATGTGGAGGAAAATAAGAGGCTTCACTTCAAGATTTATTACAATAACCTCTTCACATGTGAACAGAAATAAAGGTCGTCACTTCTAGTTTTATTTTTGTACTCTATTCGCATGTGAACTGAAATGGAGGCCGTCACTTACAGTTTTATCATAGTACAATATTGACTTGTGAAGTGAGCTCATTACATTACCTACTCAGATTTCAAATGAAGTGAAGGCCTTCACTTTCAGTTCTATTTTAGCACTCTATTCACATGTGAACGAAGGTGAAGGCCTTCGCTTTCATTATCATTACATTACCTATTCACATTTGAAATGAAGTGAAGGCCTTCACTTTCAGTCTTATCATCGTGCTATATTGACCTGTCAAGTGAGCTGAAGGCCTTCACTTCCAGTTTCATTACAGTGCCAATTCACATTTTAACAGAAGTGAAGGTTTTCACCCCAAGTTTAGATTGCAGTCACTTACATTAAAAAATGAAATGAAGACTTTTACTTGAGTCCGCATATGGATAGGATATTTATTGAGAACTTAAGCAAAGGGCTTCAATTTAATGTTTAATATAAGTCAATAACAACTCTCTTTAGTTGTTTGGTTCCCACAACCTCCACAACCTCCACAATGAGAAGCTTCTCTACAATGTGTCATAATTGCTTGAAATGACACCCTTCCAAGTACTTTTAATAAATTAAAACCTAATGTAGAGTAGGAAAGGATTCATTTACGTATCTAAAAAAATATTGTTATGAGTTTATTCTTGTTTGAAGACATATTCATGCAAAACGCATATCATCGATATCTCTTTTTCAACTGACATCTGATAAAAACGTTGTGTCAAAAGGGGGAAGGGGAACGAAGTGTTTGATACTCGAAATCACCTCATTACAAAAAGGGGAAACTTTGACACCTAAAAAGAGCGATGTAAATAATGGAAGGCGTCTATCACTAACTTACCAACTTGTAGCATGTAAAAATAGATTTTGTACTGCCTTGATCAACCGTAAAGAACTTTTGCAATGTGTATAACAGAAAGATGCATTTAGAGTTTTATATGCTATTATGAGTAGAAGTACTTTATCTGTAAATAGCAACATAACCCAGAGAGTGAGTAAGGCAGTAAGTAAGATTCAAGGCCTTCTCTTAAGACAGTGAACGATGCTGCAAAAATCCTGCCAGTTTAAGCAAGTGGTACGTTATCCTCAGAAATCTTGGATCGAAAGTCGCTGTATTTTAGTACAAATATTTTCTTTCCCGTTACAATGGACATATACATATTTTGCAAAACGTAGTTACCGCTGTTATTGACGTGTTTCGCGCATTACCCTATTCCATTGATCTAACTTTCAAATTCTTATTTGCAGCTATCCATACCAGCTATATTTCTGTTGGAAGCAAGCGCTTTCATTATAAACACTTATGGTCTAAATTAATCAAAGAAGAGTAGTAGTAGTAGTGGTAGTAGTAGTAGTAGTAGTAGTAGTAGTAGTAGCAATAATAGTAGTAGTAGTAGTAGTAGCAGTAGTAGTGGTAGTAGTAGTGGTAGTAGTAGCAGAAGTGGTGGTGGGGGGGGGGAGTTTGCGGTGGTAGTAGGAGTTCCAGTAGCAATGGCAGTACCGGTGGCTGTGGAAGAAATTCAAATCTAGCGGCTCAAGGCGGGCACCATTGAAAATCGAAGCTATCGTTGTTGAGAACTTATACACTTTTTAAAAAGTGAATCTTTCCATTAATTTCTTTAAAAATTACGTAAAATAGTAATGTTTATTCATAGATTGACCAGTAGAGACTCTGATGTGACTGGACACCGGGACTGTCACGATCAAATCCATACAGCTGGAGTGTTGTATTGGTTGTCTGTCTAGGCCTGCCTCCAGATAACTCGACAAGGTGGTCTTACGTAGCTGTTCTTATTTTATGGACTTCTAAGTAAGTATCCTTGTCAGATGGGCTATAGCAGATGACGGTGGTTATCCGTTTGTCCTCCTGCCTTAGATCAGCAACCATTCCAGCATAAACCACAGACTACGAAAATCTCTTCTTATCTTCCCGCATCTAATACTCTCGTTAAACGGAACAATAACGCTAATGGAAAGCGCACTAAGATAGTATCATCACTGTAGACTAATCAGGTCTCTTTCACTTAGGTCTCTTTCAAGACTCATATCACTTTCACATAATGGAGAGATTGTTAGTGGTATACACCGATAAGTATCTATGACTTTTGATTACCGGAAGATATGCAAAATAAACGGTATCTAAAAGATTCCGCACTCTTGTGCCACTGTGGCTAGTGTAAGGTGTCCTTTCTTCGGAGATGCCTACAAAAGCCTTAGAAGTTGGATTGACTATAACTTTAAGTGGAGAGCGGTCTTTGTGAAGGTAGCTGGCCACATATAGAACCATTTTTCTTTATTTTATCAATCCGGTCACTAAAGATCATAAAGTCTAGGTTTCGCTAAAGTCGAAAGAGCTTTCCTTCTGATAAGGTGACAAATTCACCGACAAGCAATAAAGAGTAATACGCCCAAAAAGAAACTATGTTTCAGACAACATTTCGTCTATTGCTGACATTTTCATAAGTCAAATGAACCTAAAGAAGTCAATTATAGACGAAACATTGTCTGAAACATAGTTTCCTTTTTTGGTGTATTATTCTTTACCGGCAATAGCGGAAGAGTATGTCGTCAGTAAATAAAAAAAAGAAAGAAATTTTTATGTATTTTTGATAAAGATTTAATTATATTAAGGATTAATGAGTAGTAAGAGAGAATTTAATAGGTAATTTTAAAGAAAATTTGGGAAAATTAAATAATACTGTTGACTTGATTCCCGGTGGCAATGTATCTTAGGGCTCCTTCAAAAGTTAGAAATGGTTTCATGGATGTAGAAGATGTAATTTAAGCTAGCAAAAGAGAATCCAAAACGGCTGTACCAAGCTGAGCGCAGTTCCGGATCAAAGAATGATACATAGAC
>JAAAKL020010944.1:0-13999 GCA_010016065.2 Carybdea cf. marsupialis auct. non (Linnaeus, 1758) | reverse complement strand
TTAGGCGCCTTAATATTAATTTGTAGTTTATCAACCTTTTTTGGAAATTTTTAGACGCGGGCCGGCGAATGGATTCATTCGAATTTTAGTTAGGATATTAGTATCGAGCAGATTCAGAAAATTTTAGTTTGAAAACGAGGAAAGACAGCCCATCGCAGTCCAAATTTACTGATTTTAAAAAGAAACGATTGTACTTTTTGAATGATTGACTCCATTTATTCTCATAATAATGAAGTGATACTTTGAGAAGAAATTTTGAATCCCAATTGACAATATTAGGTTTGAAAAAATTGTCGTACTTTAACAGAGGGGGCCAAACTTTGTTCAGGGAGGCATTGGCCCTAAATGACCTGCCTTAGCTACAGGACTGATAAATTTAGTGGATGGTGGATTGTCCAGGGGGGAATTGTCTGGGGGGAATTGACCAGGGAGGAATAGTCCAGGGGAAAATTGTCCAGAGGGGAATTGTCCGGGAACCCTTGCCAAAGGCTACTTATAAACACAGTTGCTGCTTATTGCACTTCAAAAAAGTTAAATGTTGCCAAATAATGTCTTTACATTACTTTACGACTACCCTAAACAAGTTATAAAGATGCATAGCTAGTGATCCACCATTTCAGATAAATTCATTTCTGAGGGACATGTTTAAAGCAGAAAGTAAGGGATTGATGCTGCACATTTCTTCAACAGCATAACATTTATAGTTTTCATCTGTGGGTTCAAAAAATCAGAGTTAAATTCACCTAAAATAGACACACAACTATCCGTAAATGACCCAACTCAACATTCCAAACATTGGTTAGTGACAGTAAATTATGCTTTCACTTCAGAAATGTATGATGTCCACATGAAAACGAGTAGGGTAAGATACACTCTTCTAATGCTCTCATATATTAGGACTAGTTGTTCTTTTTCAAACAAAGGGAGGGAGAGAAAGTCTGAAAATTAGCCACCTTTGGTTATGTAACTACTGCATGCTCATTTGTGAACAAAGTAACAGATACAAACAGTGCATTCTGCTTTTTGTGCACACCAATCATTTTGCAATTTTAAGAACAAAAGTGTACATGATTTAACAATGGCCAATCATCGATTTAACAAAAGACAAGCAAAATATTCCTTACCCATAAATCCTGCAGGGTAAGTTGAGTCTGTCCTGATTTTTCCGTCAACTTTGATCAGGCGTTGCTTCAAGATCTTTTTAACTTCACTACCATTCAAGGCATATTTGAGTCGATTCCTCAGGAAAATGACAAGGGGGAGGCATTCCCTCAATTTATGGGGGCCAGATGAAGGACGTGGAGCCTAAAATTTTAAGACATTTCAAATGTTAACAAAACAGATCAATAGCTCTGATATTTTCTTAACAGATAGAACACCAAAACTGTTACATATGTCCTTAACGTTCTCTTCTGCCTAGGATACTTCATTTCTGATAGGGTAATAAGTATACCAACTAGAAGTAAAGAACAACAAATAGTTCCCTTGTTGGTGCATTATTCTGTAACAAATACTTTGTAAAAACACCAAGGCTGCCCAGTTCTCCAACATTTTAAACAAATCATCGGCAGCCAACGAGACTTGTACAAAGCTCTTAGATCCTTCATTAATTTCTGCCTTTCATGGACTGCAAAAGTCTACTGTTTTGCTGAATACACCCTGCAATACATGTGCTGACGAAATGCTGAGCCAATTCAATTTCGGGCAATGGACTCATGATACTAATCAAAGACAGAAAAGGTCAATCTATATATACCAAAAAAGCCAACAACTAAAATGTTTTGCAATGACAAGACAAATTAGCAAGGGTACATATGACTCTGACACGGTACTAGTCACACTTGTACCTTTCAAGAAACAAATCACATATACAAATACATATACATGAAATAGCAACACCCATATTGTGCTATCTTCATATTAACAAAGATAGCAATGTGTGGTAATGAAACAATATGAGCAGTCTTAAAGAATTAAGACTTGAGTTTAAATTCAGCTGTTACTGAAGTTTGTCCTGCTAAACAATATGAGAACATGATACTTGACATGTTTATAAATTCTTTGTCATCTTTTTAACTGAAAAAGGTTACCATACTTAATTCCCTCATCTTTTAGAATTGAAAGTTTAACTTGTACACCCTGAATGTTGCCAATCAGTAACATCTCTTAGCCTCTTTTCCATCCCCAATAATGATGCACAGAAACAGCTACTGTCTAACTACATGTCCTGAGTACTGTGAAGCAGCAACATCAATTTAAATTGGTTAGCTAGGGTCTCGATTGTCTTTTATTGGCTTAAAAGTACAGCTTGATTCTTTAAACAAAATGATTTAAGTTACGCATTATGATGGTTGTTCTGGCAGATTTTAAGGGAAAACAGGTTCCAAAGATAACAGTCAGAGCACTATGTTAACATTGTTTGATCTTGATCCGAGCCTTGACTTCTCTTGATGACGTAATGGAAACAGAGTTTTCTGAGTCTCACTGAGAAGGGATTGTTTAAACATCTCAAGATCTGTAAATGGAAACGTTTCTCTGCAGAGTTTTTCTACCTTTGACGAGTGAGTCAAAAAAGTGAATAAAATGAAATAGAAAGTTACAGGCTGATAATCCTTTTAACAAGCAAATTTTGATTCCACATTTAGGTCAATGAACAGAAGTAGCTTGTAATCAAAGAAATATTGCAGAAGAGGAAGTACGATTTTCTCAATAAGTCTATAGACAGCAAGAGTAAAGATTCATTATTGATGACGGTGTATAAAAGCTTTAGACCTTCCAGAACGAACACAAATTAAGTGAATCAGAATGACTTTCTACTAAGTAGGTTGACTCAAACCTGTCTATTACTATAACAGTCTACTGAAGATATACTTCAGTGTTGACGTACTGTATTTCATAGAGGATTTAGTCAATCCAAGAGTCTTACACCTAACAAGTGTTTGCTTCCAAGTCCTTTATGCACATGAATGATGTTGGTGGCAGATCTTCAAAAAAGTACACTAAGATTGAGTTATTCATCAATAACCTTCTGTGTGTTATCAATGATTTTTGTCTTGAACATCTTTCATTTCATTGATGAAAAAGCACTAAAATCAACAATTTGTAAGGCATTTGTTTGTATGTGTCTTGAGATCAGGTAGTAAACAATGGGTGTTTCTTGTTAGGGTACAAAGCAACAGAGGTTGAAGTTAATTTTTTGGGAGCCCATATCAATTGATTTATAATCCTAAAGCTAGGCTAAAAATTCAAGACAGTCAAAGTCCAATTCTTCAGTAGATACTCTCATCCATCCATAGAATACAAAATTGCTAGGAAAAGAAGCTGAAGTAATTGTGATGAAGTGAATCCAAATAAAAGCTTCATATTGATCAACTTTATGTATACAAGGGGTCTTGCCAGTCTTCTCAGACTGGGGAGGGCAAAAATTATCAAGAAGCCCTGTTTGAAAAGATCATAACTATATATGAAAAGATATATTAAGCCAAAATTAATACAGACATAATTTAATGTACAAGGAATCTAAATAATATAATGTTTCTGTTTTTCGCTCCCAAACCAGTTGTACCTCCCAATGAAAAGTTAATCCATAATGACATGATTCATAGCTTCAAACTACTGAAACGTTATCATTCAGAAAACCACAATTTTCAAGTCTGATTTGGGTAGATTACAGAATTGTCATCCCCTCAGTCCTCCTTGGGCCACAACACTGCTGTATGCTATATCATACCTACAATGCCAATAACAAACTAATACTAAACATTGTTTCCAAAATGCACATGGTACCAAATAGAAGTACTCATTCTACAAAAGTAGGATGGGCATAAAAAAACATCATAATTGAATATTGTTTACCAATGCCTAATCATAATAAGAGGGATTTGTGATTATGTTTACGATAGCAAAAACTTCAGCTACCTTACAAAAGTGGAAAATTTGGGCCCTGGGTGTGACGCAACACTATCTTTCATACTCCTGGTATGCCACAAAAGTTAAAAGCAAACAACAAGTATTTCAATGGGTCATTTTACCTTGGATAACCATCATGAAAGGCAGGTACTACTATCATCTTTCATTATGTACTTAGATTACTTTGCCATATAGTGCAACTTTGTTTCAGTAAATTTCCTCAGTCTTGCTATTTTAAAACTGAGTTTACAGAGATATATAATATAAAGATGTGTGGTTATGGTTGAAATACTCCTTTTTCAGGATAAATTAATTCAAGATTTAGTATATGCCACATAGAATAATAAAAAACCTAACCCTTCATGAAATATAAAGGTTATGCATTTTAGTCTTACTTGTCGCAATGATTAGTCTAGTAACTGCCAATATTCCCTGACCACTGTCTAAGAATTGATACTGCTGATTGCAATATTTATGTCTATGCAAGCAATGATATATTCTGACACCTGTCATGGCACTTGTAATGGAGCAAAGGCCATCCTATATTTCTCATTGAGATAGAAGCATAACATGCATTTCATAAACTTTCATATTTGTACATTTTCTTAGTAATATGAAGTAGTCTGTCAGTCAGATGCAGCTGACAAGCCATCAGTCTGAATACAATATATTAAGACATAGATAGGTCTACTCAAAATCTAACAAGTCCTTACTATGCTATAGCATAACGTATACTTACATAATTGATAAAATAATCATATGAAATGGTAGTGGATAATGTGGGTCATTTCAGACCATTAACATAATAATAAGGGTAGGCTATCCACAAACAAGGACTGCTATGCAAGCACACACAGTGTATAAAATTTTATTATTATTATTGTTTTCACCCTGTTCAAGACCGAAGCCACTACTGTACTAGGAAGGAGTTATTTTTTCTCTTCGGATGACAATCTATTCATGCTTTTCATGTTACGTACGATTGCTATTCACGCATGCAGTCCCCCTTCTGTCTTACGGTATCTCTCGAAACACTGCCTCCCACTTCACGAGAGCAGATGACAGGGCATAGTACCTCCGGGGTCGTGGCAAGCAAACTAAGGGTCGATTCGAACTCAAGACATTTGTTGAATTTGAAATGAATATTCTGAGATGAAATATTGCGAAGAAAGTTAATAGACATAGCCTTCTAAGCTACCTAAATCATGACAAAGTATCCACTTTATGATAATCTGTAACATTACACGCTGAGAAACGAAACAAATTAATATTTAACAGTGAGGATATGAAAAATACTATCTGCATCGCCTGACGAACTTATTCAAGTTTCATCTTCTAAAAATGCGATATTGTTAACCTTTACGAGCATGCAGTATGACATTTCGTACAAGCACATATCTTCTCCCCTTAAAAATACAAGAATTGTGTGAAGAAAATACGATTTAGAAGAGTACATACGAATGTTCCACTGAGCTTGTCAAGCATCCAGTGCTTGGGAGCATTGAGGCGTTTGAGATGTTTCCTTGGTCCGCGAGCCTACAAAATTACGATAACGTTGATATCAACATTAAAATATGTATAATAGTATTCAACTGTGTAGCAAAAATATCTCCATAATAAGGATGAAAACGGATTTTTCCAGACAGTTTCTTAACAGAACACCTACCATATTGGAAAGATGTCCACAGAAAGACAGATTTAGAGCGATCGCCTCGACTTGATTTTGTGTCTTGTTTCATAAAGAGGCCCGCAGTTCCAAAATGTTTTTGTTGACAGTGCGGCTATTATTTCAATTTGGACGATCATAACCTTGGAGGTGGTGCCAGGTAAGCCCCAACCTACTATTTGTCTATTAGTTGCCCAGTTTCTTGGTAATACTTTTAATGTTTTAGCAGTTACAATATCTGGCTTACTGCTCATAATGGGCCTATAACTGCAACGCTACCAGGTGCCTACCTCTGTTTATAGATAATATGGTTGATCTTTCATCTAGGCCAGCGGGCAGTCTCATAATTGTATTGAGAGCTTCCGCTTTTTTTAGAAACCGCCATCAGTAGAATGAACTCCCGTAGATCTTTATACTTCCACGATATAGTGTACTATTCTTTATATAAATCTATGATGTCTGTGCTTTCGAGTATAATAGTTCTTCGGCAATCTAAGTTTAAGGTAGTTGGCTTATCGTGTACATGTCGTGCCTTACGCGTGCGTCACTTACACGTTGGTTCAAGTCCCAACGATTGATCCGACGAGACTAAAGATTATGACCTATAACGAAAGTATCTATATATAGCAATGCTGATATATGTATATATGCATAGTACCGTGTAACTTGTAAATGATTTAAGAGGTGCAGTGTCGACGTGGGTGACCAGGGCCAGGGGAGAAAAGATGACAGAATAGAGGTAGAAGAGGGAAGGCTGGAGGAGGAAGACACCCTCAGATACCTCGGAGATGAGCTGGACTGTAAGGGACGAGTTGAGGTAGCTGCCAGGGGACGGATCGCTGCAGCAACTGCTAACATGGGAGATCTCCAGCATCCTAGGAAACCGTGGTGTACCTCTAAGACAATGAGCAAGAGTGTATGAGGCATGTATCAAGCCGATTCTGAGTATTGGTCTGAGACATAACACTTGACAGCCAGATTGAAAAAGATGATTAGGACAACAGATGGGAGGATGCTGATGTACATGGCAGGTGTCAGATGGTGGGATGGTGTGTCAAGTGATGAGGTGCTGAGAAGATGGGACCTAGAGGGAATGGAGAGTAAATTAAGGAGGAACAGATAAAGATGGTTTGGTCACATGAAGAGGGCAGGAGAGGAGAGCATCATAGGAAGAGTCATGACAATCAAAGCTTCAGGAAGAAGACCAGTTGGAAGACACAAGAAGAGTTAGGGTGGGGTGTAATGATGAGGATATGGAGAAGCTAGGAGAAGAGGAGAACAAGGTGGAGAATGGCAATGAGTGGTGAAGAGCCATCACCTGGCCAGTTCCGAAGAGGAAAAAGGAAGTAAAACAAAAAAGAAAAAGAAGATATATATATTATTTTTATACATTTTTTATACAGCCCTTTTAATTAAGGCCAGCAGTCATCAATGCTGAGCATTTTGCAGATGTTAATAGCCCGGGAGAATGGCGAGGGATGCTGGCCTGATTATGGCTTTTCAGGGCTTGTCAAGAAAATTTTTCAACCAGTGTTTTGCTGACCTGAAACAAATAGGTGCAGCACTGATCTAATAACTTCATTTATTGACATTTCCTTATGTCACTGACAAGCCACAAAGAGTTATTTCCATGAGGGAACAACAAGCTTTTACTCTGCTGTGGAGAGGCCCCAACTCCAATAATCATAGACAAATTTAATTGGATGCAAAGCATTCCTCAAGTATTTTTTCTTCAGTTTGAGGCACATGTCATTCAGGTAAATATTTGCATTAGAGGAGGCATCATGCTAGCTTTCAGGCCCTTCATCACACTCAGAAAATTCCAATTGTTGGCTTAAATGTCACAGAAAACAGCTTTTGCCCACCTGTAATGGCTTCAGGTTGGCAAAGGTCAGCTATACCTGCCAATGGTGATTTTCTTTACTTCAAAGGGCTGTTTAAGGATGACAGTTTGTGTATATATAAGAACATTTTGAGATTACAAGAGGCAGTGATATTGTAACCTTTAAATTGATAACATTGTATATACTTACAATAAACTTTCAGATGAAAAATATTTTAATTTGATCAGGAGCACTTATGTATTGTAAGTTGTATACATTTTTTATAGATGGAATGTGCTGCTATTGTACGTTACAATATTTGTCCAGATGGGCTTGATACAGACTATCCACTGGTATGTTGCAAAGGAAAGCAGGAGGTGCTAGGTGTTCTTCCATTCATAAGAGGACTGCAGGTCCATGAATATGTGCCAGTCAGTTCATTATGATGTTGATTAGCTATTACAAAGCCCAGTAAGTACTTTGATGACCATTGACTTGAGAAACATCGATGGGTATTCAGTTCTCAAGGAGACGTAAACTGACTATATCTGGAGGGGAGATTCATGATCATGCAAAGTTGCAACAGGAACTACACACTGAGTATCCAGTAGCAAGTGAAAAAGGTGATATTATCAGCATACATGCCCATAAACTAGATAAAGAAGGAGAGAATGATACAATAGGGAAGAATGGAAGTCATGTATCTCAAGAATGTGAGGTTGTGGCAGAAAAGAATTCAGAAGTTGATGATATTGTCCCTTGGCAAATCAAGAAGAACGAGACTAAAAGAAGGCTGAGTAGAGATAAACATTTAGTTTTACCAGGTATGTTTTTGAGTGTAGTGAATATTCAAGCAATATATAGCAAGGGTTCAGTCATTGTTTCATTCTATTACGAAGATTTGTGAGATGGCTTTAAACGTCAAAGTAACCAACTTACTAGTGATTTTCAGCAACTGTTAATACCTTCCAAAGTTTGCTCTATTTTAGAAAGGGTTATTTAGAGGGAATTGCCCTACAGCTGTCTGCCCCACCATTTCTCTCGACGGCCTCTCCCAAGCAAAGTTTTATCCTATAGAGCCAACAATGAAGGTAGATTTAGCAATGGATAAGCAGTGGCATATCAGGGAATTTCCAGGGGGTATACCCACGTTGAAGGCCTGAGACAGAAATCTTTCAACTTATATGACATGAAAAATGCTTTGTTTTCCAAGTGTCCTTGATCAAACTGAGCGCTAATGCAAGCTGCATTCTAATGGTGGTAAAAGATCATAAGTAAACATCAACATCCTCTGCTTGAACAATTAATAAGTTGATTCTCATGATGTAGTTCAAACTGTTACATAGAAATCATGTTTAAAAATTGCCTTGTCACATATAAGATATGATGACAGTATCTTAAGTAAGCAACCAATAATCTATTACATATTTACAGGTGTATATATAAGATTGATGACTAGCTACAGGGTTACTCAATACATCTCATGACTACAATCATCTGACTCCTGATTGTGGCCTAATACTCAGCAAAAAGCCGCACAAGCATAATCACATGAGTAATTACTCATCATTACACTTTCTAGTAACATCTGAATTGAAGGCTTTTAATAGTGTGTTTTGTTTTCCCCCTTTTAAATACAACTACCGGTAAAAAAATGTGTTTTACATGAGTTCATGCATGATTGGAAACTTTTCTGTGTAATTTTATGTACAGAAATAGTTTAACTATTTGTATGTTGTGATTTTCACTTTAGAAGAAATAAACAATAGGTAGCCCCATTTCCTAGCAAATCTGCATATTTCCTTAGGAAGGTCCTGAAATGTTATGACATTTTTACTGTCCTTTCTTCTCCTACTCCTTGCCAACATGGTTTCATTCCTGAATGTTTTTCTTGGCAAATCATTCCTCATTATTCCCCCATTTGTTTACCTTTCACCTTACACTCTACCCCCTTTCAAACACTTTGTTCAATAGTTGGTCAAGAAGTCAACCCTTATCACCAAGAGATTTCTAGATCTTCAGTGGCCAAACATCCAATTTTACTACTATTTTCTTTGTTCTTGAAGCTTCTCTTGCCTACACTTTGTTTACATTTCTCACAATTTCATTTACTACTTTCACTTCTTCTGTTATGGTCTGTTCTGATACACACTTTGACTACACACTTCTGAGTCCCAAGCTCATGTTTATTAGAAGGATTGTAACAGGAAGTGCCTCCTAGTGTAAAATGTGACCAAATCTAATGAAGTAGCTGATGCAGAAGAGAAACAGTACCAATTGGCATAAAAAGAAAATTTATTAGATACTTCTTCACTTGGTAGTCATTTTTTTAGAATGTATTACTTAATCAAATAATTGCAGTGTAGTCAATATTGATAGATGTTTGGCATTGTTACAATTTGATACTTTTTGGGAGGGTAGTGTAGTTGTTAAAACCAGCACTGCTAAGTTTCTTATTGTATGAAATTTTACTGGCTGTATCAGTTACATTTTGAGGCAGGAACTGATATCGTGGTACACTTATGGTAAACTTCAATGCTTATAACAAATTTTCTTGAAGCATGCATTCAGATTCTACCAAGACATTTTAGAAAAGTGTTGAGTTATTTTGTATGGATGTCTAGGCACATAACTACTATGTGCTGTTTTTATACCTAAATAATTTAATATATTTCTTTGGTTACTGTTGTCTCACTCAAGAAACTGGCCTCATTCAAACAAGTCATGGTGGATCCTACATAGAAAGGGACAGGTCTACAAGCAGTGCCCAAGCAGTTCAGACAGTACAGAAATGTTGGCAACAAATAGACAAAAGCGTCCAGCAAGAAATGGAGAATAAGAAGCTGCAGGAAATGACTGTACAGAAGAAAGGCTGGAAAGTTGTTCGTCTTTTCGTCTCCTCTACATTTAACGATTTTTATGCAGAAAGAGAGCTATTGGTGAAAAAGGTTTGTAGTTTCATTTTAAACTGTGGGAAACATGGTTCTAGGCTTTTTGGAGTTCACTATCACTATTACTAAGATAGATTTAGTAAATGACATGTTTACATATGTTGATTATTGAAAAAGGAAATGGTAAGATATGGAAATGATATTTGTATGAAAGGTGTGGTACAAGTTGTTTTCTTTGTGGCGTACTCGATTTCAAGCATAGGGTATTGCCCAGCCAGAGTGAGCAATGGAGAGAACACATTTACAGGTGTGGTCTCCTATTGCCTCCCCCAACCAATTGTCTTCATATCGGGCTTGGCAGGGTTTTTGAATGCACAACCTCTGGCATGTGAGACCTCAGTGGCTCTCGTACTTTTGATAAACTAAATTTTGTTGCAACTCATTGGAAAAGCAGAGGGCTAGTTGTGTACATGATGTCCTTATTGGATCCTTTAAAATGCTACTGGTTATTCAAGTGTCACCCTCACATTTGGATATCATTCTGTATATCTATACTAAGCATAGTGTCAGTTAAAAGGAAGCGTTTAGTATTAAAACAGCTGTGCAAGTATAGTGAAGCCTTTAGCATATGATTTATTGCTTAAAGTAGAATTTGCTTCTCATCCTTCGCTTTGTACCATGCAATACCTGCCCTTGTTATGATGTTCAACTGCATACAGTGGCTCGGCTCACCAAGAGCCGGGGGAACATGGAGTTGCCCCCAAGGTGGACCACCTTGCTGCCATTGCTCCTGGGCTCCCCCATTCCCAGGGGGCCAGTACTTGTTTAGGGCACCAGCTAATGCTCAAATAGCACCCCTGTTGCCTTTCAGTCTCCCCTTGGCTTGGCTTGGGAAAGGCTGACAAGTTGGTGTCTGCAAGGGCATCCAGCCGTGAAATCTTTACTTCAACGTAGTCATATGGTAGAACATAGAGACAGTAGTTGTAGAGACAGGACCAGGACCACCCCTGATGTTGTCAATGGCAGGGCTGGGTGGTGCAGGCCTGCCAGGCCTTCATCCTGCAAAATCCAGCACCAAGCCCTGCAAGTTGCCAAACTCAATGTTGGCACGATGAAACGCAGATCAACTAAAGTAGTGGAGACACTATCAAGAAGAAAGGTGGATATCTGTTGCCTACAAGAAGTACAGTGGTGAGGAGGATCAGCACAAATTATATCTGGTAAGGACACTTGTTACAATACTGTTTTGGATAGAAAACCAGCAAGATACTGGTGGAGTTGGGATTCTGCTTGCCAAGAGACCACCAGAGTGTTGTGGGACAGAATCCTCATCCTGAAGCTCTGTGTAGCCCTGGTAGCCCCTGCAGGACCTAAATGGACACACTGGAAAGGACCCTGGTTGTTATGAAGGCATACATGAAGGTTATGGCTTCAGTGAACATAATCAGGAGGGGAGAGGATCCTGAAGTTTGCAACGGCCCAGGACCTTGTTGTTGGAAACTCCTTCTTTACAGAACAGGAGGAGCACCAGGTCACATACCACTCTGGCTGCCGTAGTAATCAAATTGACTACATCCTACTGAGGAAGAGGAAACTCAAACTAGCCAAGAACATTAAGGTAATCCGTTGAGAGGAATGTGCAACACAGCACTGACTACTCGTCTGTAACTTTGAACTCAAGAACTAGGCACCAAGAGCTCACCCATACAAACCTGAGCTATGCAGCTGGAAGCTACAAGATGCAAGATACCAAGAGAGCTTCTCAGGTGCCATGGATGAAGTCTTGCAAGACAAGAGTATAACATCAGTTGAAGAAACTTGGACCACACTCAAGACTTCACTGCTGCAAACAACAGAGAAGGTGTGCTTGTGGACAAAGAAGCACCCTCCCCAATGGCAGACTTGGTGGTGGAGCAATGAGGTTAAGGTGGCAGTTGACAAGAAGCAATAACTCTTGGAGGAATGGAAGAAAGGCAGAAGCAAAAATTCAATACCTAGTTGCAAAGAGCCAGGCGAAGCATGTGGTGTATGTGGCTAAGAAGAGAGAAGAGTTTGAATGTGTGCATAACCACAAGGACAACATATTCCGGATTGCCAAGCAAGTGAGGAGACAGAACATAGATGTTATCAGAGAGAAGTGCATCAAAGATGATTATAAGAATATGTCCCTAGATGATGAGTCCAAAAGGACAGCCTGGAAGCAGCACTATGAGCAACTTCTAAATGTAGAGTTCCCGTGGAACCCTGACCTCCTCTTGCTGAGCCAGTGCATGGACCCTCTATCCACATCACTGAGAAGCTGGTGAGAGACTCGGAAAAGAAGACTCAGATGAAGATTGCCAAAGCGGCAGGACCCTCAGGCATTGTGGCTGTAATGCTGAAGGCATCCAGAGAACTATGCACACGGATACTCACAGACCTGATGAACCAAATCATCAGAGAGGGAAAGATGCCTGAAAACTGGACTGGAAGCTACACTGTCAATTGTTACAAAGGAAGGGGTAATGCCCTAGAAAGAGGAAATTATCGAGGCTTGAAATTCCTCGATCAAGTTATGAAGCTCCTTGAAAAAGTCCTAGAGAATTGTATCAGAGGAATGATTGAGATCAGTGACATGCAATTCGGCTTCATGCCAGGATGGGGGACAACAGATGCAATCTTTATCCTCTCCTGTACTGCGTCCTCTCCTGTTTATCATCATGCTGGAGGCACTCTCAAGAGAGTTCCGCATTGGGTGCCCCTAGGAACTACTCTATGCTGATGACCTGGTCATAGCTGCAGAGACCGTGGAAGACATGACAACCAGACTCAAAGCTTGTAAGGACCACATGGAGGAGAAAGGTCTGTGTGTAAATATGAAAAAGACTAAGATCATGTGTAGTGGGAAAGATCTGGACATCCTGAAAGACTCTGGCAAGTGGCCCTGCAGAGTATGTCGTAAAGGCGTTGGCAAGAACTCCATCTTCTCCTCAGGCTGCGCTCACTGGATCAGCAACGCATGCAGTGGATTTCCTGGACGACTGAAGGAGGATCCAAAGTTCAGATGCAACCGATGCCTAGGGCTTGCAAGACCGACAGACGGGTGTCCCCTATGGCATGTGCCTATTGAGGACCAGCAGTTGGAGACTGTAGATAGTTTTTGCTACCTTAAAGACACAGTGTTTGCGGGAAGAGGGTACGTCGCAAGCATCACAACCAGATGCAGGTCAGCCTGAGGCAAGTTCAGGGAGCTACTCCCACTCCTCACCACCAGATCCCTCACCCTTCGCACCAAGGGCAAGATCTTCGTCTCATGCGTGAGAAGTGTTCTCACATATGCAAGTAAATGCTGGGCAGTGAGGAAGGAGGAATGCAGTCGCCTGCTACGCAATGACGGTGCTATGGTGAGGTGGATCTGCAGCATAATGCCCCAAGATGAGGTGGATACAGAGTCTCTCTACCAATGCCTGAAGGTCCCACACCTCGATGTAGTGCTACGACTCAACCGTAGAAGTCCATAGAAGTGAGACATGGATCAAGTGGTGCCAGACAATGGAGGTAACAGACAGATCCGGCAGAGGAAGACCAAAGAAAACCTGAAATGAGACTGTGACTGAAGACCTTTGCGCCTGTGACCTCACCATGGAAATGGCAAGAAACAGGGACGAGTGGTGAAGAAGGATGCGGTCGACCATAAGGCAGTCCAACCCCCTGTAAAGAGGAAAGATGGA
>JAAAKL020010943.1:0-14000 GCA_010016065.2 Carybdea cf. marsupialis auct. non (Linnaeus, 1758) | reverse complement strand
GGATGATGATAATTATCTTGATGATGATGATGATGATGATGATAATTATATTGATGATAATGGTGATGATGATAGTAATGATGATGATGGTACTGATGATGATGATGATAATAATTATGGTGAAGATGATGATGATGATATTAATGATGATGATAATGATGACGATAGTACTGATGATGATGATAATTATAGTGAAGATGATGATGATGATGATGATGATGATAATAATTATGGAGAGGATGATGATGAGGATGATAATAATTATATTGATGATGATAATGATAATGATGATGATGGTACTGTTGCTGCAGCTGCTCATGATGATAATTATATTGATAATGGTGGTGATCATGATCATGATGATGATAATTATATTGATAATGATGATTATGATGCTGCTGCTGATGATGATGATAATTATGATGATAATGATGATGATGATCATGATGATGATTATTATGATGCTGATGATGATTATGATAATTATGATGATGGTACTGATGATGATGATATTATGATGATGGTTCTGATAATAATATATGGTAAGCTTTTTCCCTAAATATATACCACTTTTTTTAGAAGGGATCCCTTATTTTGGTACCCTTTGGGGGGGTTCCAGGAGTGATCACCCTCAGACAGTTACATCAGATCATAAATTTGATTTATTCAAAATTTGGCCACCACTACCTCCTAGTTGTTACATTGCTAATTAGGACAAAAAGCAACATGGTTAAAACAAATACTAACATACAATCCATAAAAGAAAGTGTTGGCAATAAACACAGAAAATAGTAACATTCAAAGACAAATATATAAACAGAGGGGATTTCATTAAAGGTGCAGGAGAAGTCACCATGTAGTTTATGTTATGATGGAGGAAATAGTCACTTACCTGCCCCTTCTAACTTGCTGATAGAATCCAACAAGGGTGCTATTTCGCATAATGAGTCTTCAATGTCACAAACTGACTCCAATTTAGCCAGTTTATTATACATGGACTGTTTCCTCTTGTTCAAAATACATTTCAAGGCAGAAAAGTAGCCATCAACTTGGTCCTTAGCATCCATGATGCATTCCAACAAATTAGTTCTGCACTCTTCTAGATGATCTCTCATAGAAACAAGAGCTTGTCGTTTAGTAGAGAGAATTTCTGTAATTTGCTGTACCTCTGCTGAGAGGCCATCCATATTGATTTGACTTTTCATTTCCAGCTCACAATCTGCTTCTATCAACTCCCCATCTTTCAAAGATATTGATGCCTTTGCTTGTGGTATAGACAGGTTTATGATGAGATCATTTGGATATGAGATTATCTCATCCTCTTGATAAAAGACAGTTTGCATGTTAAGGTCTGATCTTCCATTAGATTTAGGGAAAATTTTATTATCAGACACAGTTTCCACTTCCATAGCTGGCCCCATGTAAATGCAAAAGACTATCTGAAAATGAAAAGTGCAATTAGGCATTAACTAATAGGAAGTTTAGGATAATACATGATTATTATGAGAATTAAAACCATTCTTTCTTGGAAAGAACATAAATTCTGTAGTCTAAGGAAGAATGATTAAGTCTAAGGCAGTGGTTCTTAGCCTGCTATCCTTAAATACCCACTACAACCAATCCACATCTTATACCCCTGCCAACAAAAAACCACAATAGCATTCTACAAATAAACTAATAGTTTTTATGACAATTAAACATATATCATTGACACTTTTATGTGCAGATTCATTCAATTCTGTTCCATAAAAATTTTTAGTCTTGATGTGCAACTTGTCACTTGTGCACTGAGTACATTGTCTTAATACTGAATGTTTACAAGCTTCTTAGTTGTAAGCTGAGATCCTCTTCATCCGCAACCTTGATGTGGTCTTGTTTCTTACAGGGAGGAGAGTAAGGGCATCATTAGTGGATGATAACAGAAACTGACACTTGTTGTAAGCAGAAAAAAAAATTACTATTAATACAGAGTGTTAACTAAATCAAGTGGAATATCAACATTTCCAAGTTACCCTTGTGAAGTGTGCCTCAGTCATTTATCAACAGTACCCCCAATTTGTACCATTCCAACATAAATGAGTGGGGCCAATAGCAAATGATACTGAGGGGAAAATAACATTGATTTTTATATCACAGACTAGCTTGCCACTGCTGTGAAAGTGTAGCCTGAAACATCTCATCTCCATTTATCAAAAGTATATGAGTTTTGAGAAGAGATGGTAGTGAGGCCACAAGAAGGGCTCTGGAGTCTGAAGTGGAAGGAAGAAGGGGACGAGGAAGGCCAAAGCTAAACTGGAAAGATGCCACTCTGAAGGAGTGTAGTTGGGCTGGTCTGCACAAAGAAGATGCTTTGGGCCAGAAAAAGGGGCAGAAACGGGTCCAATGATGGAAGGAAAGGCTGTCAGTAACCTGTCACCAGATGGGAAAAGGCTGACACAAATAAAAGATGGAGAAGATATGACTGGTCTAAACACAGGTAATTAGTCTTAAAAGCCTAGCATATTTCCTTTAACAAATTAATTTTCATCTATATTTTGATTTGGTAATAATTACTTAGGGTGCTACTACCATAACCCAGTAGGCCACAGTAAAAATTTGAGGTTCATTTTCAGTACTACAGGAACCTGAAGCAGTGATGTATTATTTATTGCAAAGTAACAATTTGGATGTAGTAATAGATAGTAGTTGAGAAATGAGATTTTTCTTCAATTTGTAGATTTACACACTTTCCTCTACAGTTGGATACTCTTCCATTTGCCCAATAGGACAGGGGATCAATTGATTTATATCAGTAAAATCTGATGCTCAACAATAGTGACACTGAACCATGATCCTTCTTTCCCTACATATGATATAAACAAACAATGGTGGACATTACAAAACAAGTCAAGCTCCCAGTTTCCCAAGTCCCCTCTAGCCTCCAAATGTTAAGTATTTTAAAGGCCCTGAAATGATCGGCGCTATTTTACTTTCGTACCCCCTTCAACCGACCTTTTAAATCTAAACAATAGACTTCCAGGGAAGGCGCTAATGTCGTCATTAAGCAAACAATAGGCATGAATCAAACAATAGTAATGTGAGGAAAGCATAGAAAATCAATAACTAGAACTTTACAAAGTACATGTGTTGCAATGATCCACATCAGTAGGTAACTGCGTATTCCCTTGTCTGGTATTCTGTAAATAATAGATAGGGGCCCCTAGTCCCATTCACTCCCTTCAAGGAATCTCGCACAGAAATAAATACCAAACAGCATAAAAACGATAAAAAAACGATATCGAGTTGTCATTTCAGTTGGGACGGATTTTACCACGAGGGGGCCATTTAGTATACAACATATATAATATGTATATTAATAAATAGATCTCAATGAGTACTACAAGAATCTGAAACAAATTTGAGGAAATATGCATGTTCCGGGGAGTAAAAAGGGTAAATTAACCACCAACGTAATGCTGGCTCAATCGGTTGGCCTGGAGTTGCATCTGGTGAGAATAACAGGAATAAAAAACCCACGGGACACTTACTTAGCAATTTGATCGATATACAGCACATCAGTTGCATATGAAACCAATTGAATAAATATTTCATCCTTGATGTTTGCATGAAGGAAAACACTAAAATATACTAACTGGTCCCCCCTGATTGTAAAATTCGCCAAACATATCTGCAAACAAATCCAAATGTATATCTATCACTTTATGTCATATTCTTGAAGTACTCATTGATAGCAATCGATTGCTATACATATTCATTATGTATATATATTGATGTAACCCCTCATTCAAAAATCCGCCGGAAAATAGTAAATGCATTTTTAAGTTTGTTTTGCTACAATTTAGAAAAAAATTATATCTTATCATACCCTCTGCTGACTACTATACTTTCGCTCCCGTAAAAACACCATCCCTTCGTAAAAGTCACCAATTGTGCGATATCATACAAAGTTTCTTTAGTTGTTCTTAACTACACCTGTCGATAGTTTGTTGAAACATGATGTACCGGTACCGGTACGCGTTTGCATGTCGCAGTGCAACGACGTAAGAGAGAGATTCCTTAAAAAGTAGCAAATAATATTCAAGTGTGTATCATATCATTTGATATAAGTGTTGTATGCGTATGTGCAATATAGCCTTACAGGGTTATTATACAACCATCTAGCGAAAATATCGTAAATAGTAGACGGTAGGCGTGCGAAGAACAGTATTTACACTAGTATACTATAATATCAAACTAGGTCTGGTATATGGATACCATCCCACTGCACTAAGGCACTACAGCACCTGTTAAGTATCTTTATTTCAAAAGAAAATTCGTTCATCTCCAGTTGGCTTTTATATGATCATTAAGGTGTAACTCACAGATTTCCTGCTCGATGACGATGGACATATGGCCGTACATGGAATGTTTGTCTCTGCTCAGCAGGCCGGGGCATTGTACTTCAGAAATTCTAGTAGAGTATCAACTGTCAAACAGAAAACATGAGAATCTAACACGATTTAAGTTCATCTCAAAGAATAAAAATGAGTACAACAGACTTAAAAGGTTGTCTATGCAGTTATATGACTTACCTGATCGTCTCGATCACTAAATCGAGGTGATAACCAAATCAAAACAACTAAAATCACGATTTTCCATGAGCCTTATCGTATTCAAATATACGCGCAGTTTCAAACAGACAAATGATCGTCGCGCTAGGATCCATTCTCCTGATCGCACTCACGCAACGCGGCCATTCTGTATCCACGAACTCCACGCAACTGTTTGGTAAGTCACATTGTTGCCATGGTATCATATTCGCGTCCAAGGGCCGGGTCAACCGGGCGCGGGGTGCACGAGCCCCACCTTTTTGTCAAGATTATGTCACCATTGAAAATACTGGATAGATTTTGTTCATTTCAGCAATGGCGTACACCTCCCGACTCTGAAAATCATTGCTGCGTCCGTAGAAAGAAGGGGTTTGAAGGAAAATGCACTCCTGCGAGATTTCTCCCGTTCCCAGAGACAGGTTAATAATATATACGCATCCTTCTAGTTTCCTGCCACCTTAACATTATCAATGCTTCCAGAGAGTTACCATCAGCTAAGGGCGTGCATCCATCTAACTTGGTCAGGAGTGAATTCCCGCGCATGAAAAAGATAATAGTTGATGGTGGCATGCACCCCCTTATATCTACCAAAAATTGTTTACCCAGCTTGGTACACCGAGGATATGTATTGCCAAAGCCAACAAGGGTATTTACAAGTGGTCTCATTTTGGTCTGTACCACTGATCTCTAAAAGGAATAGGGTAGAGCTTCCCTATTTTTCCAACTGCGAAAAAGGTGGTCACGAATGCTAGCCCCCAAAAGTTAAAATATCGCGCCAAGGTCCACAGAGGAACCTTTCTATCGGCTTTGCACTTGCACAAGAGTCGCAGCTGTACGGTTTCATGGATATCGCAAGCAGAATCTATTTGTTTGTCGTTGTGTTAAGAAACCGACGTACATGCGAAATAAACTCGAAATATGTACACCTAAAGTCCTACCATGCGTCACGATTCTAATCCCGGTAATTTTGGTCCTTTCTTTACTTTAATCTTTCCACCTTCGTCTTGGTCTTTTCATTCCCTGCTCCTTATCTCTTACTAAGCTAGGTTTGCGAAGGAAACAATTAAAATCTAGAGGCGATGTTTGCCTTTGCGTTCATACATAAGTAAGTATCCGGCAGAGTTCTGTGAACTGTTCGAATGGCTCAAGCAACCAAACACAGTTCTGTTTTGCAAATCAGTGGCTTTCTTGATTTGATAAAAACACATTCGAGAGAAGCAAAATAGAACGAAAGCTTTTGGTTTGCATAAAAACTCTACTCGAAGGACATTTTTAAATGATGGAAAAGCGGTGGTATCTTAGGCATGTCAGGTCTTCGATCATGTTGACGCTTTTAAAAGTTAAGATTCCGCATCTGTTACATCATCTTCGGCACTTCACCTCGCAGTAATTACATATCAGCTCGCTCTACGAACAAATGAAGTTTTAAACCAAGACAAGCAAAAGAGAACTTACTACTGTAATGGAAATGACACGTAGCGTAACCACTAACCAATAATAAACTAACACGAATCTACTAACAACACCCAGATCCTTTACTGACCAATCACCCTCCACTTCCTGTCTTATTTGTAATTTGATTGGCTATAGTAGTTTAGTATAAATGTTTAGCGTATTGTAATTTATGGTGTGTGTGTGTGACAGAGCTCTGAGATCTATGAGCGCTGTCATAGGTCTCAGAGAAATATATCGTGGCAACAGCAAGCCTTATTGTCATTATTGTGGACGAATTATTAGCGCTGCCAGCGAGTCCCCCGGAGCTGTCAAGAATTGAGAGAGGCGCTCATTACACTACAACGATTTTCCATCATCCATCGTCTTGTTGTTATGGAAACTTGGTTTATTTTGGAAACAATCTACATCACTATGAAACCTGAATGATCTCCTTGGCTTCCTAAGCAGATTACCACAGATGGACCCGTTCTACGTTTTATCTATTACAATGTTTTACCCAATAGTTGGTCTCTTTTAAGATGGATGTGTACTGAAAGTTTAAAACTAAACAAAAACAAGACGAAAGGGGTTAATCCTTCAGCCCGAAGCATTAGTGGTAGCTTCAATTAGCGGACTCTACTCTATACTACTGTGTCTCTACTCTGTTGGTTATAATAGATAGGCCCGTTCCTTTGAGTAGAATCGTTCTTTGCACGGCACCCGGACTGATGAGAGGGCAACGAAACGCGTCTCTGGTTGACAAATGATTCCGCTATAAGCTTGTCTACAAATGAAGAAATGATGCCTTCCATAAAAAGAGAAGGGATCTGGGAGTGTTTTTTGTTCTAAGTATGTTCTTCACAAAGCAAGTGAGTATGGTCTGTAAATGATACACTTATCATGTAAGATTCACACTTAAAGTTAGGGAGCAGCATGACCAAAAGAGAACAAAAATTTAGGTTCATACCTTTGTCACCAGCAGATTGGACTAAAAAACTCTGAAATATAACTGAGATATGTCCAAAGTACAGTATAAACATGTCCCAAATACAGCTGAAATTTGTCCTAAATACAGCTGAAATTTATCCGAAATGCAGCTGCAATATGTCCGAAATGCAGCTGAAATATGTCCGAGACACAGCTGAAATATGTCCAAAATACCACTGAAATATGTCGGAAATACAGCTGAAATATGTCCAAAACACAGTTGCAGGACATCTTGTTTGTAAAGAGCAAATTTGACCACGTCAGGCCAATTCTTACCAAACTTACGCTGATTACCTATTACCTGTTGCCTTAACTTTTCGTTATTAAATTTTCAATCTCTGTATCGCATTATGTCGTTTATTTACCTTCTCGATGTCATTGGTCTTCGTACCAGTAGTTTCAGATGGTTTCCATTGGGAGATTCAAGTCGTATGGTTTCAGATATTTTTTCGTATCTGTACCACTATTTTGGTATGCCCATTCCTTTGAAGTTTGTTTTTCGTTTATCGATTAGTTTGATTGTAGATAGCAATGCATTTTTTTGTTTGACGTATGGTGCATAATGCGACTATCATCTTTAGACTATCTTTCTACCATTAGTTTCGAAATGCATAATCAATTTTGCAGCACTTTTAGATGTATTTGTTATGTGTATGGCGTACGATCATTTCCAAAGTAGCAGAGCGGTTGTTCAAGAAATTTAAGAGGCCAAAGAGTCAAGAGTAAAAACATTTCTAGCCTTCGAAGGATCCATCGCCAAGGCAACTGACAGAAGAGTACTTCAGGAAATGCTTGTCTTGATGGGTTCGAGTCTGAGGCCCGAGTTACACTATACCAGATTACACTTCATACCGGATTGGTGGTTTGTTTGCGCTACAACGAGGCAATCTGATATCCTATAAAGCCATGAATCGGGTACAAAGTCTCTCCTCTGAGGAAGTGCTGTGTAATGAATCCGATATCAATTTTCATTGCTCTCGATTTGCACAGGTTTTTATAGAATGGCAGGTAACTGGTTTATCAAGATGCTCACATTTGCTCTTGCTGGACTTTCTTCTGTTCTGTAAGCTATGTTTTTACAGTGTCAGTTGATAACCGTGAACTGTCTTGCACGAAAAAGTTTTTCACGTCTGTTAACCCTTTCATTTACAAGGATTGACAAAGCCCCTAGATGATTTTGGATTCGTTCCTGGCGATGCTTAGACTGGTGGGATAGTTTCATGAACGGTACTGCCTTACCAGAGGAGTGGAATCAAAATTTCAGGATGTCAAAACCGAGCTCTGAGCGATTGTGCCAGCTACTGCCATCACACATCGCGAGTTGCAACAAGCGAATGAGAAGACCGATAACAGTAAATTCTAATCATGTTTAAAATAGATGAGGAGGCTGGAATAGTAAGGGAGCTGCAAACAAAAGATAAAAACTAATTTTGGCTCCCTAAAGTAATTTTGGAGCGAAATGTTCACATTCGGGACCCCTATTGCAACTCAATCCGGCATAGTGTAACAGCTTCGTTCTGTACATCGGGTTGGTGATTACTGCAACGTGGTGAAAATTAATCGATATGTAAGTGATCCGGTATAGTTTAACACGGATATGATTGTATTGTAAAACAACAAGATGTAAGTACCGATGTCCATCCTGCTATCATAATTTGCTTCTCATTGCATCCCCTGTTCAAGTATTTCTGATATCCATCAGTGTATGGAAAAGAGCTGGAAGTGCGGAGGATCGTGTATAGAAGTGAGTTTTCAAGGCAAGAGAGTCAGTGTGAAAAAGGATCGTGTATGGAAGTGATTTTTGGAGGCATGGAAGTCAGTGTGAAGAAGGATCGAGAATGGAAGTGAGCTTCGGAGGCATGGAAGTCAGTGTGAAGAAGGATCGAGAATGGAAGTGAGTTTTGGAGGCATAGGAGTCAGTGTGAAGAAGGATCGTGTATGGAAGTGAGTTTTGAAGGCATGGGAATTAGTGTGAAGAAGGATCGAGAATGGAAGTGAGTTTTGGAGGCATAGGAGTCAGTGTGAAGAAGGATCGAGAATGGAAGTGAGTTTTGGAGACATGGAAGTCAGTGTGAAGAAGGATCGCGAATTAAAGTGAGTTTTGGAGGCATGGGAGTCAGTGTGAAGAAGGATCGTATATGGACGTGAGTTTTGGAAACCTGGGAATTAGCCTTCAGAACACTGAGCTCTAAAAAGCGTTGGATAGAGCATCTCCTTCCCAAAGCGAAGTCGGTCGTTGGACACCAATATCAGTACAAGGATCCATAGCTCGTCTTGAGATTGCTGTAAGTTTTGTTATAATAAGACTTCACTATTACGGTATATTAGATGGAACTATTCAGAGTTGCAGATCGCTGACTTTGCTAACTACTGTTCTGCCTTGAAGATACCTGAAGCCTCAATATTGAGTTTACGGACATTATTATGTGAAGGGAGAGGTAGACATGTGATATTTATTATTATTATAATTATTATTATTTTTGAAAAAAATTATACTTATTATTATTGTTGTTGTTGTTATAGAGTTGACTTTATGTTTCGGAACTAACTTGGAGAAGTCGCGAGACTTATTAAGAAAGAAAATACAGTTCACTCAGGGATCACCTAGTAAACGCAAACGTCGACTTCGATCTGATCTTGTTAGAAGTTCCACCCTTGGCCTTGTCTCCAAAAATATCTCTGGGATAAAATAATTCCTGAAAAGATACAACTTAAATGTTGGCCGTATTCTCGATAAATTCTCAGAAGCTGCTTCACTCGCCGCAACAAAGAGTGGTCCAGCCCTGAGAGTCTGTTGTTTTACTGAACCTATTTTATAAATAATTCTTTATTATTTTTTCTTGTTAACCTCAACGTCGTAAGTTAGTTTTGTTTTTGTTTCGTTTTAATAACTCTTTCGTTGTATCTTTCAATTAACCCCACTGTCTAGTTCAAAGTGATGCGACTGGTGATAATAGTGGGAATTGTACGTAGCGGGAAAAGGAAATAGCATATGTATATTTATACATACGAAATAAATAGCCAGTGCTTAAAAAATTATTATTAGCTGTAGTAGTAGTAGTGGTAGTAGTAGTAGTAGAAGTAGTAGTAGTAGTAATAGTAGTAGTAGTAATAGTAGTGGTAGTAGTAGTAGTGGTAGTAGTAGTAGTAGTAGCAGCAGCAGCAGTAGTAGTAGTAGTAGCAGTAGCCAGTGGCGGCTTTGAAGGATGCGGGGCTCTATGACGCATGCGTTTCAAGGAAGCTCAGGCATGATCGTACAGCGGAAGTTCCTGAGACATTTTATTCCTTCCAGTGGATACAATTTCGAGTTTTCACTTACTCCCATCAACTTAATATGGGCAGTCAGACATCCATTTTTCTTAGAATTGAGGCGCGGGGCCCCCTACAGGTGAGGGGCCTCAGGCTATGGCCCTGTCGGCCTCCCCCTAAAACCGCCACTGGCAGTAGCAGTAGTAATAGTTGCAGCAGTAGTAGTAGTAGCAGTAGTAGTAGTAGTAGTAGTAGCAGTAGTAGTAGTAGTAGCAGTAGTAGCAGTAGTAGCAGAAGTAGCAGTAGTAGTAGTAGTAGTAGTAGTAGTAGTAATAGTAGTATTAGTAGAAGTAGCAGTAGTAATAGTTGCAGTAGTAGTAGTCGTAGTGTGGACGCATCTCCAGCACGACACTGGTAGAGCCTCAGTTGCAGCCGATAGTTCTTGCCTTGCCAAATTTACAAAACTTTCAAAATTTTTACAAACCAACAATAATTGACTTGAATTATGGAAGAAAAACAGTCAGAAGCAACCAATAGGATCAAATAGTCGAGAAGATTTCGCCCAAAATTATTTATTCCCGTTTACATGTCACTGTATCCACAACAAAACAGCTTAAAGTCATGGCTATCAATAAGAAGTTCCAAGTGTCTGATATTCCTACCTTTAAACTTTCGCCAGAGGGCCTAAAAACGCCTTGTACACACTTTCTTGATCATTGTACATGAAATCAAATCCTCCCTCCGAGAATTCTTCAAAATTCATCTTCCCGTTGCCCGTAATGTTGACAATTTTGAACGACTCGTCGGCGTACTTCTCCTCGTCGACTCCCATAGATTTGAAAAAGACCCTCCATTGTTTTGGAGTGATGATGCCATCTCCCTCAGTGTTTATGAAACTGAACATCCTTTTCAACGACTGTTTGAAATGCTTCTCGACGTCCGATTTGGACAGGGGAGATTTGATAACAGCATAGCGAGTCGTGTAAAATTGATCCCAGTTGAGTTTCTCAAAATTGCGGAAGACCTCGTCCCACCAGTCAGTTAAGTCCTTGGTGAACCGTTTCATCTGCTCGTCCGTCAATTTTCCGTATTCTTGAAATCGGCGTGACAATGCTAAAAGATATGGAAATTTGGGGTAGCTGTCATCAGATTTTATTATTACAAGAGACTGCGAAAACACTGATGTGCAGTTCTATGAAGTACGAAGATGAGACATGGACATAGAAGATGAGAATGGTAGGACAGAGATAATGATCTGACGAGGATAAATGACTATATAACTATACTGGACTATGTAACTACATAAAACTCGTATGCTTTAGCATTTTATCTTTGATAATGTCTCAATGATGTGAGACGAAAGCCCTCAGGACAAATGATGTTTATCTTTAAACCATGTGTGGTTTTGTGCTCAAGAATTACCCTACGAAAGTTGTCTGCTGACAACAAAAGATTGCTCCGCGGTATCGAAAAGGGATGCAAGGGGTATACCAAGTGTGAGTCTGACACACATTTTTTAAGATTTTGTCACCATAATAAACTGAAGGAAAGAATGAAGAGGAGGTGTTACATATGGTAACACGAACAGGATGCTGAAAAACGAACCTTATCGGACATGTTTTGAGAGGAACGTAGATCTCAAAGATGTGATAAAGAGTCAAGAACGAAGTGAGTTAAGTTTGGCAAAGGGAACTCTGACACAAAATTTGACTTAAGTGAATCTTGAAGTGCTATCTTAGAAAATTTTGAAACCATACCTGTAGAATATGTGCAGTACAACCATGCCTGTAAGGTTAGTGCAGGAGTAGGGGTGCTAGTATTTGCACAGGTCTAGTAAAAGGTGTGCACTGGAATACTTTCTACTAACTGAAAATCATCGTGATCTATTCTAGAATTTGCTTAAATACCTTAAACCAGTTTTGTATTTAGAATTTAGTTACGCTCACGCTGACTGAGGGATCAAAGCTACAAAGACTGCTTGAAGTAAAGAGGTATCAACAGTTTTCATCTCGTTATTTGTACATCCTATGTACATTACTCCCATGAGTTGACACTGAATAAGAGCATGAAGATGCATGTATATGTATCTTTCATTCAACGAATCTCCCGGAGGAGTCTGGAGTGCGTCGAACTTCTCGCATCCTCCGAAGCCCATGGATTTTGGCCAGATTTAAATGGTACTATCTACTCTGAGGGGGATAAGATTAAGTAGCATGTTTACGAAATCTTAAAAGTAGGAAATTTCACAGCATGTTTTATCACAAGCTCACTTGATATACTAGTCGTTATCACGTTTTTGCAGTATATTAAAGAAGAAGTTGACTAGGTCATCATTTGTCACAACGACAGATTCTCAAGGATACGATTAATCTTACCACTATCATATCTAGGTGTGAAGCAGTGTTTTCTTTATACATCTGTAGATGCAAACAGCCCCTTAGTAGGCAACCAAGAAATACCGAATTGAGAAGATGATACTTCGGAAAATGACGAATTTAGATGTCAACATTCAATATTAAGAAGTGCGAGGGAGCAGCTGTCGGTTAGCAGTCTCTATCACTCGAATCTTTTGATGGTGAAAAAGGGATCACAGTCTTCCGATGGCGACGACTATGATCGGTATATCGACGGTCTGTATAGCAAGGGCACATCGAGAGGTTTTCGGCACTGAAGCAGTTGATATCTTCGACTGTTTAGGATTAGTTCAGTTGTACACAACTGACTATTACTCAGAAAACGGGTGAATATATACAGAGTGAAAGTGTCTAAAGAATGTTGGATTGCTTAACTAGGTAAGCGTGTTCTGTCCTTTTTTAAGAATAAAATCCTATCCTAGAATGTGTTGTTATTACGATGCTGCAACGACCGGGTAGGCGATGTCTATGTTACTACGTCAGATTATTGTGAACTGCATTGTCGTGAGCGATCATTACTGAAATGCAGTATACATTGCAGCAATAACTACGTAAGTCCGTATGTGCATGAGTTAACTGATTGCTTAAACTTACTTCGTTGCGACCGATTGCGTAGCTTGTTATTGTATATGCCTGAAATAATTTAGAGATACTAGGCTTGCATAAAAAGTCCCGAAATACCTTGCCAACGATACGAATCTCCGATAATAATAATCATTACGTATTATGTGTCATCTCACAGAAGCATTAGGATCTAATAGAGGTGCAGCAAACTTTCCAATCCTATAGATAAATATAGCAAAAAACAAAATACTCTAACTTCCCACAACTCTAAATATAATACCTTCGCAGTCAGCCTTGCTAATAAGACCGTCTTCATCGATATCGAGGCAAACAAATAATGTCCGCATCTTCCTCAACCAAAGCTCTGGTGGTTTTACGTCTTTCATTTTTGCAAGCAGCTCTGCCATTTGGCTAAAAATATGAAACGAAAAAAGTCATTAGACAAACTCAGAAACGAAGAGTGCTTAATTCCTTTCTTTTTACTAATCATCTGTAAATCCATGCTAAATCTGGATAGAAATGACCCGGTTTCACCTCATGCAAACTTGATACCTAGAGCTGCCATGAAATAGGGCAGATCGGACTTAGAAGCGTCATGACCGGATTATGGAAGCTATTCAGTACATTTAGACCCCGTTTATACGGGAACGGATCCGTTCCCAAATTGGTAAAGATACGGCTCGCGTTTACACGGGTACTCTTGGTTTCGTTCCTGTTTGGGAACGGAACCGTATCCATTTGGATACGCTTATCTGGCGAGACC
>JAAAKL020010941.1:0-14001 GCA_010016065.2 Carybdea cf. marsupialis auct. non (Linnaeus, 1758) | reverse complement strand
AAACCACAGACAAAAACCAGGTATCCTTCATTCAGATTCCTGCACTCAAACGAGCTCGCCTTCACCACCGGCTCACATATTACATACATATCATCACTCATTGTTTTAAATGATAACTCAAACTATAACTTTATATCAGGATTTTCAGTTGCATTCTCTCTTGTAAAAATTTATGCTGGTTATAATATGAAAAATATCATAAGTAAATATCTTTAGAATATCAGTAACAAACCTAGAGGTGTAATGCCATAATAGACAGCTTCATGTCTCACAGTTGTTGGATCCAATCCTCTGAAGAGAGTAAGAAAAATATGAAATATATGAAGTTATGCAAACTCTTATTCACTACACCATACTGCTGATGACCTATGCCAATATTTTAAGATATTTTAGGTCTATTCAACATACTGGGCAATAAAATTGTTACGGTATGTTATGCCATAAGCTACAAACTGAATAGTTTTATGGTGATGCACACCACCATGGTGCTTAAGTGTTAAATACACTGCAAGAGGTGGCACAAGTATGGGACAAGGAGGAGGAAGCTGTAATTTGTCTAAAATACCAAAAACAATTGATATGGTGGATTAAATAACTTAAGTTAAAAATATGTCAATGTAGGCCCTAATGTTTAACACCCACGCAGGAGTTTAGTGTATTAGTAGGATCTTCCTTTATTACAATGAGTTGATTTTTACCATTTACAAATGCTAATTATTAAACAGAAACATACTTAACTTTTTGGAAACTATACTAATGTTAGAAAACAAATTTTGTCTCTTTCCTGTATGTGATTACATATACTACACTGGCAAAAAAGGAGCAATTAAGACGACAGTACACCAGAGGGTGCCCTTAACACTATTGATATATATGAATTGGCCCTCTGGTGCTTTTTGCTCTTAACTAACACCAGCTAAGAAAAAATTAAATGTAGCTCCTCCAATATCAGAACCGCTGCTTATTATAGACTTTTGCATGAAGAGGTATGTAAAAGTTTGTTAATTGTACAGAATAATACAACTGCACGAAATAGTGAATTCATTTTGTACTTAAAAGCTTTTTTCATCTGACACTCCTCAGAGTTCAATTCATCAGAAAATAACCGGAAAAGGAAATCAATGAAATTATTTACTCAACTGTGTTTTACAAAGTAGCCAAGCAGAACTCTGACTGCCAGACTGGCATTGTTTTGACCAATCAGTGTCCATGAAGCTGAATGGTTAACCAAAAAGGCCCAATGAGAAGACAAATTCTTTTTGTCTACAAAGCAACAGTTTTCTTGTTTTGATGTGAATGGATTCTACAACAGCCAAGTAAAAAGCAGATCTAGCTTTACCAATAAATCAAAAGTGACCATTCATATACAATTTGGCACAGTCTGGGTTTTTAAGGAAGTGCTGCCCTATGGTAGAGGCACATTGCTTAGTGGTGTTTTTAGATTTTGAAACCCAAGGTGGTTGTTTCCTTCTAGGAGCTGATGCTTGGCAAATACAGGATGGAAAGTGCTGTTCAATTCTGTCAACTAACCTCAAGGTTGTGTGGCCAACAAAGGCAACCTTGCACTGGCAGGAAAATGAGTAAACTACAATGCTGTCTTTAGAAAGTATTATATAAAATATCAGCCTCTTCAGCTGTTGATAATGGTCATCATTGAAATTTTACAAGGTTTTACACATTTGCTGACAACACATGTAAATACTAATATCATTCTTGTATGTTGTAACATGTTGGTTAGTCTAAGACCAGCCAAAAAGAAACACTAAAAGAAAAGTTCCCAAGAGACATAACAAACCTCAAATCAAGCTCCTTTGTTCTCAAGAAATTCAAGATGGGCTCAAATGCAACTGGATCACGGTCAATAAAAAACTATAAAAGCAAAACAAAAAATGCAGTCCTATTATAGATGAAAGTATTACCAAGAGAAAGGCAATACAAGAAAGGCAAAACCGAACAGTGCATGTTATCCACTTCTTTTCTGTTAACATTGCCTTGTCTTTCCTTACTGACATTTATACCTCTGTCCTCTATCTGTTCCTTCCATTTCATGAACATCTCTATTATCTCCTTCTGGGGGACTCCTGAAAGGATTAAGTCATCAGCAGACAGAAGATCCCAAGGACTGCCTTTTGCATGTCCTTGTCATCTCCTCTGTGATGATGGCAATAGTCAGAGGGCTCCATCAGAGCCTTGCTGAAATCTAATGCTGATTCCAAAGCCCTTTAAGGCTACTCCAGCTGCTCTCAACCTAGATATTGTGTGCAAGGGTATGAGCCAACTTCACTAACCTCTCTGGCCCTAACTGTCTCCTCAAATCCCATCCTATTCCTTGGCACATTGTAAAAACACTTTTTGCAGGTCAAAAAACATATGGAACAGTTCCTTCTTCTTAACACTGTATTTCTCATGGAGCTGCCTCATGGTGAATGTTGTGTCAATTATTGACCAGCAGGCCATCAATCCAAACTGGTTGTCATCAACTGTAGTAATCTCTTTCAGCCTGCCTTACTGAACTCTCTTCCAGATCTTCATTCCATGCATATGCTATTCACAATGTTTTCCACAGTCCAATGCATCATCTTTGCCTTGATATAGTGGGATGGTGTCCTACCACTATCCTACCACTCTTCGGGGATGCGTTCATCCAGTATGATGCTCCTGAACACTTCTACAAGAATTCTTGCACCCTCTTCACCACCACCCCTTAGCACATCACTGCTTAATCCAGGTGGCCTGAAAGCTTTGCCACATCTGATGCCTTGAAAAAACTCTCCGACTCCCCACTCCACTCCTCCCATCCCCCTTCTTTACTGCTGCCACCTCCTTTCTAAAATCATTACACTTTTCCTTGCATGCCAGCCTATCCATAATGCTATGTGTCTACTGCCATATTGTTTGTAAAACCACCACCAGGTTTCTTTGTCTCTTTTTACTGATGTAATTCTACAAAAATCACTTCCTGTTACCAAGATTTTCTCCTCTGGCCACCTTCTACCAAGGCACAGTCCAATTCTTCACATCAGTTACCTTCAGATCCACCTGAAGGTGTTAAGTACCACAGTCCCAAGGGGAGATGTCAGCTATGATGGTGAATCTGGCTATTATGTTACGGCTGTAAAATATTTGTTCTAGTTATCGAGTTCAGTTAAGCCAGAAGCTTGCAGTAAGTGTGAAACATGAATTTGCATTGATTAACTTGGTGTTTCTGCTATGAAAGGTTATGACGCATATTATGTCTTAATCTGTAATGTTTTAGCAATCGCCTGGATAAAACCGTAATGGAAGACATCTTTTGCAAAATGGAATATACAAATTTTTCATTCACTATGAGAAAATGCATACTTACTGCCCCTGTCTCATCTTTTTGTGATGATATTCTGTCACTGAGAAGACTTGAAAACAAAAAGACATAAATGAAGAAGCTTGTCATCAAACATCTGTCAAAAGTGCTTTGTTAAATAAGCAATTGGATTTATTGTTTAAGTAATTTCATGCAAGTAATATAGAAATATCTCAACCCTACTTGGACAGAGGGAGAAAAATGCACCCTAGACTTTGTAAAAAAATATCTCAATTATAATTTATGAAAAACTCAAATATTGTACTTAAAGTTTCCAAATATCTTCTGGAGGAAAAACACTAAGAACAAAAATCTTTGTAATGTACAAAAATCCTTGTAATGCACATATACAGAATATGGGGGGAGGGGTTTCGCAAATTTCTATATCCTGCAGATTACATACACAATTATGTTAATAATAAAGTTTTATATTTCGATAAAACATATTCTTAATGATTCCTATGTAAAGAACTTACTGTTTCATGACCTCTAAATTGTGAGCAGGTTCCTATGTTTCGGAACTATACCTATGGCTCCGACAAGTCCACAATATGGTAACAAATGCTTACTGGCTCCCTGAACATAGATGCATAATAATTGATCATGCTAAGCTTTCCTTTTACACCTAATGTCCTACTCTTGAAAATCAACATTTTATTTATTTATTTTATATTGTTAATGAACTTGAATGAGCAGACAACGCAATGATATCCTGAATACACTCCTTGAGTGAGAATGGTGGGTTTTCAATGGCCCATCTTCTTATACACCCTGGGTCTAGCTAGTGTGGAAGGTGCCATATGCTGAAATAGGCCCCACTTGTTTGTTAATCTCCAATGCATGAATGATAACTGGACACAGGAAGATGTAATCATGGGAGGTAAATGGGGCCATACCACAGGGGTGATCCAGAAAGTGCTGGAGTGACTGATTGAGTGTAGATTACACCAAGTGAATTTGAAGTAGGACAAGACCCTGAATTGAATAACATGGAGGGCACAAAAAGAATCACTATATCATGAAGGTTATGTCCATCAAGCCATTGACTGTAAGGAAAAATGGATGTAAAACCAAAAAGGAAATAGAGTTGTTGTCATTTTGGTAGCTCAAATATTAGGTTAACTTCAGCATGGAAATCATTGTGTATAAAGCCTGTTTTGCAACTTCAAAAATGCTATCTGATAAAACCTTAAAGCTGAGGGTCAATTTTCTGCATTACCATATGATTACTACGACAATTTTAGTATTACCACATGTCAAACCAAAGCTAAGATTTAATTTTAACCAGCATGCAACCAGAAATTGATGCGAAGAAGCCCATATCTTTAAGTACCTTGTAAAGAAAGTGTCTGGTATCCAGCTAAGCGTTCGTCTTGATGTTGAAAACCTAAATTGTATAGATACGATTGGAAAAAAGTTAGAAAGTACCGGTATGTATTCCATCAACATGATATAACAACAGTACATACCATGTCATACAATATTAAGAAACAATATTTCATTTTTAAGTTTGGTCTACATACTATATAGTTTGGCTGCATATACACAGATGTGTTTGCAGCTCTAACTATAAAAGCTATAAGTATATCAAAATTTAAAGATTGCATATTAACAGTTCACTCTCAAGCATGTAACACAAGAACCTGATTATTTCCGCCTAAACAATTACAATGAAGCAATAAAATCTTAAAAAAGAATACTGTCGCTCCGATCCGACTACTTGGCAGACCGGCGTAAAGGTGACTGGTGTGTTGTCCAGGCATTAAGGCCTACACTAGGCCAACATAATCGATCGACGACATATACAAATCCAAATAGGGAAATTAATTACAATCTATAGGTTTCCCAAAAAGGAATCAAACTGTAAGGTACAGCTTCAGCCTTGCAATTATGCAATCGCAAATATATTCTATACACGGTTCCAGGTTGTAATAAAGCCTATAGTTTTAATTTCGTTAATCACATAGTCACGACTCGACTAGCCTCCAGCAAGTTGTAAATAGGACTCAACAGTTGAAACCTGTCGTTTACTTAAAACGAAAAAAAACAACTGACCGTTTTCCACCAACATTTAAATGTACAATATCTCCAGGTAAATCCATCCTCAAAATATTTATTTTGTTTCCTTTAGGCTTGAATAACAGGCCGTAATCCTTCCTAACTATCTTCTGGTGTATTTCAACATCAACAGGCGCAGTAATTCCAGGTGTCGTTACTCAAGACGTCTACGGGCAATAGGCCTTTGGAATTTTACAAAACTCCTGTATAAGTCAGCAACACTGCCTAGCTTAATAACAAACACAATCTTAAATAAATCTAATCAACTCCAGGAAAGTCCCATTGTAACTTTGCCAGGTAAATTGCAGTGAAGAAATCCTTTGAATGTCCAACATTCGTCACCACTATCATTGTACGAAGTCGTCAGTTATTAGCTCTGAGGAATCTAACACTAGAGCATACGTCTTGCATGGAAAGAAGGCAAGCATTCTCCCACATTGCTTTCCCTTCTCATGACCTTTTGTGACAAAAATCACTTTCTGTTAAGTATTTTAGAAAATGCCTTGAATTCAGGTAGCATGTAAATAAATACATTTTTTTATACTTCGCCAAAAATAAACTGGGAACTAAATGAAGTAACCTCGTTTTCGGAGAAAGGGAAGTGAGACTCATGCACAAAAGCTATTTATAGAAGCAGAGACACGATAAATTTAGACCACAATCTCAATTCAACGGAAACGGAGTAGTTCTTTTCTTCGTACGTAGCTACCGCCCAGACTTCCCAATCGCTGACTCATGTATTACTTGAAATACTAATACAACAGTTAAATACTGAGGTGTGTCCTAAAACTAGCTCACGAAAAACTATTAACACGATGGCCTGTACTCGTGTCAAGCACCAAAACAAGCTGAGGAGCAAAATAACTTGACATAAATCACCGAAACAGTCTAACAGCCTGAAGATGGGAGAAGTATCTCTCGAAACGTAGCTCCGAAAAAGACTACGACTCAAAACATGACAAATATCTACCATCAATTGACATATTCTTTTGCCATACAAGATTTCGTTTGCCTTCTGAAGTTATCCATCCTAGATCAAAATGTTTCTCATCCTTCACTAATGTCTTGGGCCTTTTTTTTCTGTAATAGATCTTCGAGTAAAAGTATGTAGAAGTAGGAGATAAGCATGTACACAAACCCGTAGCTACGTCAGGGGGGCATAGGGGCATTGCCCCAAACGGTCAGGGTTTTAGGGGCATTGCCCCCCTCGAAGAAAAATCCAAGCAAGTATTTGTTTTAAAGTCAGTGTCCGATTGTTACTCGATTATAGGTGATCGATTCTAAACAGACTTTGTATTCAATTACAGGTGTACTTGTCCATTAGTCTCCTCTTGTATAATGGAAGTTACACAGGAACTGTGCCTCCCATGCAATATGCTGCCAACTATGGGCCTGTATGGATACATTGAGCTATCACAAATAAACTGTGTGATTCACTGCATTAACACTTTTTGCAACAACCCGAAAGGAATTGGTCCACCCTTGATTGAGAGTGGTACTATCTCAATATGCGAAATGCAAAGAAGTCTTACAATATGTTGTGGCTGAAGACCCCATTGATTTAAGGATTTGGATTTGTTAGTAATCAAATGGTTAAGTGGAAGACTGAATAAGGTAGGTTTTTACATGTTGAAAGGGCTGGGGAATGTGGTAACATCTGCGAGGATATTATGCAAATGCTAGCACGAAGATGACGACAGTAGCTACTGTATTTACCCAAATTAGCGCCCTGCCTTAAAAACTGAGCCTGCTGTCTTAACGACAGCCGAGATCCCGAATGATAGAAAAGTAGAACTTCAGATAGATGAGACTAACATATAGACTCATGAGGATATTGGAGCGAATCAACTGTACAAACCCAGCATTAAATGCTAGAGAACTCTAAATTACACACTGAAATCACTACTTTATGTACAGTTACAAAATTTAACAATTATGTCAGAAATAAATACAAGGATAGTCAAGATTTGATGATGCTGTATGATTACGCTATGCGCTGATACGCCTACCCTTAATGAGAAATCACGAGCCACAGGGGATCATGACGCACAACGACACGTCACTTTCTACTACTTGATGCATCTTCACAGTGAAGCTTATCTTTCAGGTATGCTTTTGCGCTTATTCCTGCCAATGATGGCCAAGTCGTGTTAACAGTTTATAAGATCCCTGTGACCTATTGCGCGCAAACCATAAAGACCATTAATACTTCGTGCACCCAAGTTATGGTAGTTCCTTGATTGGAGACCATAGACAGTTATGTGTGAACAACTGGAGAACCTTATACCGTTATACGTAAAAGGAACTTGTACAACATCCAGTTTCAAATGTCGTAAGGTATATCTAATTTCATATTAAAAGAAAAAGAGCAGTGATGACATTACCGATGTTTTGAGCCGAGAGTTATATTAGTAGCTCCCGGAGCTGGTATTAAACAATTGAGGCACAGTGAGAAGAGAAGCAAAATACCCTCTTCACTTGAGTACAGACAGACATATAAAGTTACCACAAGGGTAACTTGCCGAAGAATTATTCATTTGACCTTAAAATAACTAACTTCTAAATCTTAAGGAACTGAAAGATAACTTGTAGAAAACAATATGTAGGGGCCGCAAGTCTCATATCCATCTCCGAGCCTTAAAGCAAAATTTGTAATTCTTTTACCCATGTTTCTTTATATCTCTCTGTATTCTGTAAGTAATGTATTCAAATTTTGCGCTACTTTATCTTTTGGGTTTTCCCCGATAAATTTAAACTTGGAATGGATAATCTAAAAATATATAGAATTCAATAGTACTCCGTTAGTCTTTAATCGTCAAACATCTTGTGAATGTTATCCATGACGTTCGTCTTGTTCTTGGTTAATGAGTATGTTTTATATTCGATAGCACAGGTTAAGATTCACTCAATTAATTTCTATTTCGTTTCAGTCCTTTCATGTGATCTCTGCTAAAAGCTTGTAAGAATGCGTTAACTACCTTAGTAAATCAGAGAGCTACAGAATTTATCAAGAAACCACATTCTGTTTTGAAACGATCCAAAATCTGTAAAATTACAGCCCCAGTTATTGGTAACTCTATCTAAGGCAGAAGGAATCTAAAAGTACTGTGATATTGATCCTTAAATTCGCTGATAACCCAGTTCTCTCTTCCAATAATAGTCCAGGGGCCAGTGAGAAAATAAACTCTCCATAAGGTCCCAAGCTGCAATAGGTGCATATTGGTTAACCATGGGCTTCTCTGTCAGATTCGACTAGTCAACTGGTCTAGACCTCAAAATTTCGGACCGAGGCCCTCTATAAGATACCAACACAAAAAACAGATCCTAAGTAGAGTCTGTGGTTCTTGTGTCAGATATGGTCAGTTGACCAACCAAATGAGGTTTTGACCCCCAGTCAGCACCCTGAAAGTACCCAATTCCATGCATTATAACCCTTCCTAAGGTCCCAAATAAAATTTTTCTTTCCTGATACTAGCAGGTACTAACAATCTGAAAGTATCTCTAAATTTGGGTCAGTCAGTTACTATTTCTGTACAGACCCCTCAAAGGTGTTGGCTACCCTTTATAAGGCCCCATCTCCGAAACAAGAGTCTGAATAGGGATAATTGTTATTGTGTCAAAGATGGGTAGCTAACTACCCAAATAAGTTTAAAACCCCAAGTGAGCCTCGCTCGAAGTGTCCCATCTGTAATGATGCAACCAGATACAACAATTGAATGACTTAAGAATTTAAAGAATTTCGATTTTGTATGATCATATATCAGTGATGAGGTATAACTTTGCAACATATGTCCGAAAAGATACTGGACACAGAGAATCATGCATATACATATATACGGATGAGGATGAGAAAAGGGGAGACGAGCGACTGAGGGAGTCAATTGTAATAAAGTGACTTGGCTAGGTTAATGCCAAAAATCCTACCGGACTCAATAATCTTGTCTGGTGTACAACCTCCGAAGGATAACATCTCTTCGTGATTGAAGGACAAGTCGTAGTCCAAGTGTCAAAGAGACAAAGTCGAACTTGATACACCCTGTTGTATTGCCTGTCGTAAAGAACCTGGGATGGTCACTAGCCGGGAGGCAATATAAGGAGGGTGACCCTTGCGACACCATCCTTTGACATTATGATCTTTCATAAGGTCCGAATTCAAAAGGCCTGTTGTCAATAAGCTTCTGTTTATGACCAGGACCAGGACCAGGACCATACTGCGCTAGTGCCCAACCTCCCGGGACAAGGACCTCAATGATATTCCTTGCTCCAGAAAGATGGCGGATATGAGAGTAGTGGAGGTCGCAACATCGCAAACAGTAGATGCTATGGAGGAAGAGAAGGAGGAAGAGGTCACAGCAATTAAGGAAGTAAGGAGAAGGAACTTGGAGAAAGATGCCATAGCTGAAAAAAGCTCAGAGTATACCTTACTACCGGGGGCCGTCAAGCAGGACAGTCATCCAAAACCGTAGGAAGCGCCGACTATCATGTGCATCGATACCTTGATGACGGTTTTAAGAGCCCTTTTCGTGTGACTAGTTCATCTTTCGAAGGCCTTCTTCAACTTCTTTCCAAGAATTTTGTGCTAGTGACGAGTGGGAGATACCAGCAAATGTCACTGCAGAAGGGCATGCTCATAAGTCTGTGGTACTTTGCCACTCAGGATGTTGAGGAGCATCGTGGACAGGTGTGTCAGTCAACCCTTTTTTATCACTTCGCTTTGTTTCCATCACTAGCAATCGCCACTTTTCGAGTGCACTATTAATTTAGTTTCGTGTCACACTACACAAGAATCCAACTTGTCTTCATTCTTCTCCTTACTTTCTCCAGTGGGCACCACAGAAGCTAAAAATGGTGCAACTTACCTAAAATTCTTCTAAATTTTGGTTTGTCAGCTCCTCTGTTCCGTCCAGACCCACTCAGACTCTCTGGTTACCATTTATTCGGCCCTAACTCCAAAGTAGATCCTAAGCAGAGCTTACATCTGTAGTAGCAGTTATGGACATGTAATCGCTCAAAGACTTTCATCAACCCTAGTCACCTATTCCTAAAGGTTGAGCAAACCATTTGGGGGCTCTTCAATCCTTTTTGAGTCCTATATTTAGCTACATTAACCTCCAGTTCAGCTGGTGTGTCGACAACAAAGTGATATCACTTCAAAGTATCCATCAGGTTTGATGCGAAAGGAACTCGTGGAAAATAGGAAAGTAGAAACACAAGTACGAAAGTTTAACTTTATGAAGATTCACAATGCAAACCTTTAACGAAATTTCCAGAAAATTTGCAAATGAAGGACATACTTAATGGCGAATCAGAATTCCAGACTTGTTGAAGCAGTTCTTCACATATCTCACATACGGTGTGGGAAAGCGGCGTGGCAGCTCCTATTTAAAAATGCGACGAATCGATACCTTACGTGCTGACGCAATTTTCTATGCCACATCCATATAGCTGTACTAAATCATCCCTCATGTTTACATTTGTAGGGCATGTTCAATAAGAATGATAGCGTTTGGTAAGATGGAAGCGACAGTTGACAAGGCAGAAATTTGGTATTTCGCGGAATGGTAGCTACCTTTCCATACTATTTAGTTTATTAGGACATACATATAATTAATAGCATTGAATTCAAACCATCTAGATCGCCAGATAGATTTTTTAGGATAACAGGAGCCTGCGTGAATTTACAAAACTTAGTATAGTGTGGCCCTTCTCGCATGACTATTACAAGGAAGAAGTGATTACTATGGCACCCTTGGAGTTTAATCATTGTATGGTTAGTTTACCAGTGGTAACGAGTACATTTGATTAATTTCAGGGGGAATACGGGACAGTTGATGAGATCGTAAGCTTGATGGCTTTTATAAAAGCCGCTAGGTTTTAGCATTTAAAAATGAAGCTTTGTGTTCTGAGAGTCTTGATCACTTACTCTCCTTTTGCTGATAACTCAGATGAATTGAAGACCTGAAATATCAATTGCCGATAGCTTACTCGTGGAGGAACAAAATATGCTTGATCATTCTATTTCTTACAAATCTGCATGGAAGATGCCATCGGATAACTTATGTACACTTCCCTGAACTGATACAACATGATTTATTTGAAGATGTACAATACTCTTTAACAGAAATCTTATGTGATGGTCAGCTAAGACAGTGTTCAAAGCATGGGTTTCAATGGAGTGTAGTTGGTGTGAAGGAAATATTGAGTGATAGCATACTGAAAATATTTGGGGGGTACAAATTACTTAACGTTGCTCGTTTCGTAGCAGTTCATGCAAGCAGCTTCCAAGGTAAGTATTTATTTACCATCTTGACAAAACGTAAAAGTGACTATGAGAGCATGAGCAAAGAACCAGAAGACGTAATTTGTATTAGTTTAAGCTGGAGCAATTGTTTTCATTTGAAAAGAAGAGCTGAAATAGGGGTCAAGAACAGTCGGTACATTTAAAGGTTTGGCTGATCAGATGCCTACTGAAATCATAAATTGAAGGTAAAGGATTTGCCTTCAAACACCTCCGCCAAGGATCTGAGCACATGGGGCTACCTTTTGCACAGACACAACATTTTGTTGAAGGTCATCTTGAACCTATTTATGTAATAGGCTTCCATTTTTGAGAGGAGGAACGTAATAAAAAGATGTCAGCTGAAAATATTGTTCTGCATTATTAAAAATGAACATTATGTTAGTGTTAAGTTGTTATATTGGCAGTGTTATTGATATTGGTGGTATTATAGAAAGCATTTGTGATGCTGATGGTACCAGTGACTGCTATTGGATTTTTTTCATAAGAGTTGTAGTAGTTGGTGCTTAAGTTGCTATTGCTTCCGTTAAAGTTGAGTACTAGAAGTCATAGAAGTCTTGAATATTAAACTGGCATTTACATTTATCATATATAAATTAAGTGCCCCTTGTCATATCATGCAAATTCCTTACTATAATGTTCATTCAGTAAATTATAATCTGTAGCTAACACTTCTGGAAAGATGTTGAAACTTGGTCAATTTTGAACCATTATAATAGTAATCCCGACATTCTAAATCACAGGGTGCTTTAAATCAGTAATTAAATATAAATGATTTTATCCTTTAAAAATTGCTTTTGTACTTGCATATTAAATAAAGAGTTTGGATGTATTTGCTCTTATTCTAAATGCATCTTGTATCTATAGCTTTTTGATAGTTGGTTTGTGTTCTTTAGTTATTTAATGCCAATGCCAACTAGTATTGTTTAGTACTAAAAATTATGACAATTGACTTTATCGTGCTAACAGGTAAATGATAGTCTACCCAGACTACAATGTATTAAATTCCGGAATCAACAATTTTAAGCTTGTGATACTTCTTAACATCAATTCTAAATTGCAATCTTGGCTCTGTACAGTCAATTCTTTGCTTTGGTTGTTCTAAAGTTTATATTTACACCTGCAAATGTTTGTTAAAAGATAATCCTGTTCTTACGTGAAAATGTACTTTATAGTGTATTTGTATTCATTTTAAGGTATTGTGGTGCCGCTTCCTACTTTATAATTTTTGATGGGAATGCCACCGCTAAACAGAAACTTGTACACTCTCAAGCAGATTCATTAGGGCTGCCTATGTTATCGTATTTAACCAAATGGTGTAAACCTTTGAGGAGTAGAAGTTTCATGAACCAATGATGTGAGATACATCGAAATGGCCATTCAATACGGGATATTCCTAACTTACTTCTCATTTCGGTCGAGTATTCACTCGCTTTGATTCTGCATGTTTTCTCCAACTCTCTCTGTCCACTATAGCTGTTTTAAGTTATTCAACATTCATCAGGCTAGTGTCATTCATTAGTGTGTCGATATAGCTTACTTCTCTCTTTTATGCGACCGACTACTGGCTGCCATAGTACAAGTTTTGATGGGTCTGCTTCAGAGTGTCTCACTCAATATTCCATATTTTTTACGAACTAGTTTGCTTAGGAATTATCCGGGATCGCTCTAATATCATTTCATTGACAGTGGAGGAGAGAGTAGGATGAACATGAAGATGATATGCATGGGCGCTTGGTAGTGTTCATGCCAATGAAGCATTCCAAATTTTTCATGACAAATTAATTAAATATGTAGATACAAGGATCATTGAAAGCATAACTCTTTTGATTTCAAAATGCATACATCAGTGAGCAATACAATACATTGACATAAATCTTTTACAACTTTCTATTGGAGTATTGTCAAGAACATGTGCTTATTTTCCTAGTGCCAAATCCAATACACTTATATAGGCCAAAAGATTTTGCTGGCACTAAGCAGATACTTGAATTGTATCATTTTATCAGACAGGAAATGATCTCTTGGTAAGCGGGTAATTGATTATTTAGCAAAGAAGGATTTACCCATGCTTGTGATGGGGAGGTTTCAAAAACAAGGCTGATGAAATTATATTATGTTTAATTGTTCCCAACTAATATTGACATTAACACACTACACATTAAATATATTACAAATCAAAACTTGCTGTTACTTATAGTGCATTTTGTGTATCAGTATTATTATTGTTATTATTATTATTATTATCAAATATTTATACAGGATAATACTTTCAGTTGTTCAATATATCAAAATATTTACACTG
>JAAAKL020010940.1:0-14002 GCA_010016065.2 Carybdea cf. marsupialis auct. non (Linnaeus, 1758) | reverse complement strand
CTAACTTTGTACGTGACTACTATTCCTCAGTGTAAAGAAAAGTTTCTGTCTCCAGATGAGTTGAAGGAATGGCCTTTGGGTGTTCGGAAGTTAACAACAGTTTACAGTCCAGCTACCATTTACTCAGATACCAAACTTGAAATAAGTATGAAATGGGCCGAAAAGACGTAGATGCACTGTAACCATGGCATACTAAATATCTGAATGGTTTAGTTAGTAAGCCATGATTGTAACCTTACCTCAAAATTGAAAGTATCCTTAGTAAAAGCAATTCAAAGACTTGGTCATTTTAAGTGTTCTTCTGTAAAGTTTACTTTAATCCTGATATCTAGGATTGTCATAAATTAATTACAATCTATTGGGGCACAAGAATGAATAGATTGAAATTCAGAAACTGATCAATACATCGATAAATAGCAATCAATGGAATAGAACGCGTTAATAGGGAAGCGAAACCAATAACGTAAATGGAGCAAGTTGAAGGGACCTGGGGGCCACAAGACAGCCTCGTTAGGACGAGCTTTCAACAGAACGTGATACGGTGTGGCGACAGAGATCATGAAACTCGATGGCGACTGGAGATTCTTTTGAGGGGCATTACACACCGCAGCTACCCTTCATAAGCAAAGGTGTCCATATTTATTAAGTTGTTAGTGTGCGTTGTCATACTTGTAATACATCAGGAAAAACATACTTTTAGTTGCCATTGCGTATTTAAGTGGGGTGCCACTGGGCCGTAGCCCCTTCAGGCTCGAGCTGATTTTTTCCATGCAGTTACTAGTTTCTACAGGGGTCATCAGCTTGCCATTCTGTGTTTATTTGTATTTTAAAGTTGTGTAAAGTCTATTAGGGACATGCCTTGAATCTGTGTCATTAGTAAAATGATGTCACTGAGCCCACACGTTGGTAGACATCCTCGTTACTTTACAGGCACTCGCATGTACCTCCACCCCTTGTCCTGCACAAGTTGTGCTTTATGTTCCTTCTCGTTACGCTGCATACTACCCCATTACTAGACGCAACTTCCAAGATGGGATGTCCATCCCTGGTATTATTTGTTTTCCAGACCTCTCCGCTTAGCAGCAGCAGAGTATATGAAACTCTGTGTTCCATAATCTCTGGCAACAAGGAAGTCTGACATACAAGTCCCCAAATTGCTCTTTTTCAGACTTAACTATTTTTGGAAAGGGGATTAGGGAAACTTGCATATTTCATAGTCCAAAATTATAGCTCTCCAAAAAAGGCATTGATTTTTTGGGCTATTGTTGAAAGAAAGCTCTGATACAACCTCCATTGCCTCGGGCAAAGTGCGCAACCTTTTCTTCCGATGTGAACAGATATCGGATTTCTTCCTAGTCAAAAAGTAATGAAGCGGTTCCCTTTTCTTTTGAAGTGATAATTCCTTGTTTAGAATAGATAGATAAATATAGGAAGTTCGTGCTTACGAAGAGGAAAAAGGGTGTATCGATCTTGTAAAATACGGCGATGAAAACATTTGGTCTACTGTTTCGTTTTCGTGTAGAATCTGATAAAGCTGTATTTTTGTGACCAGAGGGGACCATAATCGTAGGGATTTATAAAAATGTCACTACATCAATATGAGCCTTTCTTGAATATCTTCCGTATTGAGGGAAACCTTTAGATATCTGGAGTTAAATGGTATTATTTTCAAAACGTTTAATTTGTGACGTCAACACTTTCCCTCCACATTGCCATCTCTCACGGATCACTGAAAAAGTGTTAAAAATGGACTTGAAAAGTGTTTGTTGTGATAAACCTGTAGTTTAGGTTTGTTCAACTCCTGTAGGATTTCATTCATCTCTCACTTTGATCCTGCTATTGTAGCAACTCATATTCAGCTTCTCTAGGAATACCAAGAAGAGTACGAAAAACGCCGCTTCAGGATTTTTTAAAAATCTATCACACGTATATTGTATATAGGTTGCCTGTAATCATGATATTTTTTTCAATATTTCGCCGTACCTCGTAATACGTAGTGAGGTATTCTTAAGCGAGGCGTATGGGTAGGGGTAGGGGTACAGAAGCAATGGAGATAAAATATTTCTTTGCACTACCCCAACACCCTTTCCTTCAATTATATGTGAACAAATTGTCACCATTTTCTCAGCTCATCGTAAATTACGGTGATTTTTCGCAATTCTAATCGCAATCAATTATAAAGAGGAAGAATCTCCCTTTTCTTGCATGGAATGGGTTTATTTAACTTTCACACCCAGGGTACTTCAGAAAGCGATGGTGAACTCTCTCGTTGATAATGATGTATGATTCTTTATGTGTTTGATCAGCTGAAGCGTTTGCTCACTGGATTATAACGAGGCATACTGATCAGATCGAGGATACGACTTCAGCAACTCGTGATATTCATGTAATTTTGTTATTCAGCTTGGCAGATTGTGAAATGGCTTGGCATTTCAACATAGGACTATGAATTATAGATTTTGTCGTCGAAATCTCCACCAGATTGACTAGAGGCGCTCATAGCCATACAGGTCTGGACCACTTTAACTTATGAGAGCCTACTATTTCTGCCGAAATTTTAGATAGAAACTGTTTGGGCCAATTTGAATTTTGCAGTAGTTTCGAGTCATATCTTTCTTTAGCATAATAGCTTAATATTTTGGACATTGATTATACAGTTTTGCCCGAATATTGGCGATCGTTTTTGTACAAATTTCGACTTTTCAGAAATGCCTCCATCACGTACACCAGAGATTATGAGATTATCATGCGTTTCATAATCTCTGTGTAAACCTGTGCTCGTAAATCACAGAAGAGTCAAAACTGTACTTGGAAAAGGAAGATGGTTTTCCAGTCAGAGCAACATATCTGCATGTTTCGAGTAACGAGAGTATCTCTCACAAACACAAGGATACATTGATCAGCTGAGTCGCAAAACTATCTACGAGCTCCTTGCATGATACTCCCTTGTAGCATTTGCCTTCATATTCCTTTAACATCAACTTGTCAACCGATCGCAACTCCAATTCTTGTGGGGGTTTTTTCGGATCTGAGACATTTATCTGATGTGGCAATTTCAAGGGCTATTACAGTACTACTGAGAATGTAACATAATGGAGACGCAAGTGAAGTCCAATTACCAGATAATGTGTACAAAAATGGTACTAAAAGACTTCGTTTTTATTGCCGTTTCCCACGGTTTTCTTGTTATACTCAGTCGCATCTTCTTTATTTTGAAGTTTTTACGAGAAAATCAGTAATGATGTTTATGCTTGCAGCATGGCTGAAGTTGGAGGTGCGTGTCCAGGAGGAGGCGGGCCTCGTCTGACGCAAGGTTGGATCAAGTCTGGCTCCCCGGATTGGGAGCACGCAAGACTCCACATGACGACGACGTGATGATCCGGTGTTTATGGTGTGATTGTTACATAGCCATACATGATCAATCGGTCTTCTATCCTTAATGTAGAGTACACATGTGAACCAGGTACGTAGCTAAATTTGCTTCACGAATGAGTTTCTGACAGAAGCCGAAGCAGAAAGACCTTTTGCCGGCAGAGCAGCCCAAAACTAAGAGAAAATGATGTAGAAGAGGCAAAAATCACGCTAATGATGATATTTCCTTTGTTTAATGCTTTGGTCAAAGAGGTGGAAGATCTGCCTAATGCCACGATTATCAAACCAGCTCAATCGCACCAGAAAGCCCTCTAACTGGCAGCATTAGTTTGTTTTCAAAACGATCCTTGCTTGATACTTCCATAAAGGAACTTGGACTTCATTGTTCATCTTGACTTTGTTGGATGGTTTTACGTCATCAATTTCTATTCATGTCAAGGCAGCACGCAATTCCCGTTTCCCTACGTCAAGGCCTCGCTTTAAAATAGTTTTATCGTGAGTCCAGTACTTTCTTCCTGAGATGCAGGGTGCTCCTATACTATTCTTACAATATCATGTCACGTTTTCTCATTCATTCTGGTATTCTTTCTCTGTTAATCTTCTTTTAAGAATATCTGAATCAACGAACGCCCTGTCACTGCTCGCTTGTCGTCTGATCGTCTGATTGGCAGGCATCACAACCACAACCACAACAACACAGAAAATATATTATGATCTTTCAGTAATCCAACAACATGGTGATCATCTGGAAGAAAAGACAACTGACTCTATCCAATAGAATACTATGCCTCCCTTTCCTGACGAGCTTGTCTGACAGATCATTCGTAACAGTTGATCCAAATAATTTGTTATGAAACCACTTTTGCTGTTCATTGAACCCATTGTCGTTATAAGTCATACGGAACGTTCTCCTCGTGTTTTAAATTCCTCACGGAAGAACTTAGATACCCATGGATTTTTTGTTATAATGGCTTTGTTGCCATCGCTTTAATTGTATTGATGTAATATTCTTAGATCTTAGAATTGTAATTTGTGCATCTATCTGCACGGCAGTGTTTTCGATGCGATTTGAAAGTAAGGCATAGTGGTTGGGGTGGGTGAGGCAATTGATATTATAACCATAATGCGAAGATAACAGTTTCATTTCTTCTTTGTATGCTAAGAGTATTTCCATTGATAGGCAGTTGATTTGAAAATAAATATGCATAATATTCCGCATTGTCAGCTGTCAAAACAAAAGTTTTTCAGACTTGAACTTGTACCCCTTGATAAGAAAATCTTAGGCGGGGTAAAAGCTCCTTGTAGTAGAATATCTGAAATAGAATGAGATGCTTCTGTAGCTCTGTCCTGATGTACACAGGGGCTGGGACATCGTAGATATGGAGCTTTCATTCTTGGCTACCTCCCAGCCGCCTTTATTGCCATTATGAATCAAGCATTGATGCTGATAATCTGTGCTTTTGTTGTTGTATTCCACCTACCCTGGCGAACATATGTCACAGAAAAGAATAATACGCATTTCATCTTCTCTATATGCTCTGCCTGTCCTGATATTTTCTGGAAGGTCCGATCGCCTACCCTCTGTTGAAGAGCCAAGGGTGTGAGTGGGCCATGGCCTCTCACCACCCTTGGGGTCTGAAGACCTGAAGTGTAACCATATGCTTTTTCCTTTGGTAATCAGAGCCACGTCAATAATGTGCAATACGAGATATCAATTTAAGCTAGAATCTAGTCGAATGTAGCCTAATAAACAGTTACAGAGTAGTAAACGCTATTCTACTTGGGTAGTTGAGCTGCTATCAGGCTAATCGTATGAAATATCTCTTCACTTCTTTTCTCAGATAGTAATTTACCAACTGAACACACTTTAAAGACGTAAGATTTATATATGTCATTAACCTTGCCTCGATGTATTTTATCACAATTCTTTAAATAGGTTCTTCAGTTAAGAACATAATTGTTGCCTTTTCACCACATGCTGAAGTTTGACTGCTCATATTTATAGAAACAGGACTGCAATAAAACCTTTTCCAAGGTATAAGACAACTTTGTAGACCATTTCTCCCTCTCTACTCTAGCTGTTTGTTTCTCGGCAATGTTACTAGGGAGCATTGGCATACCGAACAGTCAAAACTCCTCATACCATACCATGAAACAATTAAATTGACTTTTTTTCAGCTTTTCATGACTAAAATGTTTTCCCTATTTCGTGAAGTTTCATTGTTTTGTACCACCAACAAACTCTTGGACTTATTTTGTTAAATGTATATTTTTAGATACGAGGATGAGATAATTGTGAAATATAAGCCTATATATGCCTTGTTTTCCAAAGTTTCTTGGGAACATTAACCCGCTAGAAAATGGTTAACATTTGACGTCACCCTCTCCCCTTTCGGAAATTTCAGTATGCACTACTTCTGGATATTACTACTACTTTAATAACTACATTTCTTCCCCCCTATTCTGAGCAAGCCGTACCCCCAAAGCAGATGACACCCCTATCCTACAGTAACTTGTTGGTCTGCTTGCTCATATATATACCAATGACTTGACTAACTAATCTGAGCAAGCATACTTCATCGTTAGGAAGAGTGTCCTGTCTCTACACTAGAACTGTTTTTTATGAGGCCGTGTGCTCATACATCAGGTATGAGACCAAGGACTTTCACCAAGATATTTCTGCAAATTCTAAGTACTTCCTTTCACTCCAGAGTTGAAGGACAATTTGCTAAGAGTTGGTACTGGCAACCTAGACAATGTATCTGTATGAAGCTGTTCACATTATTATCTGTATCATCAGGATGTATCTCCGTCTTCTTTTATAGTTTATTTTGTTATTTAGTTGCAATATCCCTTTAAAGCTTCGTGCAAATTCTATACTTGCTCTTAATTTCAATAAATAATTGTATATATATTGGTATAAAATATAATAGTTAGCTATGTTCTCTTAAAGCATGGTGTAGTTAGATGATCCTGAAGATTACTGGGCGTTTATATACATCGGTTGAGTAATGGACTATCTTCATGCATCGATGTGCACAATGGTTTAGTGAGGAAGATCCGTACACGGCCGTATAGAACTGCTGCGAAATATTGTTCTCTCTAACTCAAATTACCTTACTCCTTTCAGCAATATCATATATCGTAGAGTCTCTTGCTTGTCGTGCTGTCAAAAGCTAAGGGGTTCCTACCTTTTGCTACACACACAGCTTCCCTTCTCCAACATGACATAATGTATCAATATAACAGCTTATGTTTATGTCGGCTCTGGTTAACCCCCGAACCCAAATTTGTATCATAATAGATATTTACGCCGAATGACGGAGTGTCTTCCTTTCTGTTTCACTAAGATTTCACCGCTATTATTGTGTATCGCTGTGTAACGACAGAAATGTAAAGAGTTGACATAAGTCACAATAGGAAAACAAATCCCACAATCTAAGTCAAAGGCTACATAAGCATTTTGTTTGCCGCAAAGAGAGGCACAAAATGATTGACTACCAAAGAATGTAAGGTGGTCCTCTTACAGAAGCCGAAAGATAAGAGCCGAAAAGTTTCGCTTTTCAAGTACTTCATGTTGTCGGCATACCGTCCCATGTCCTAAAGTTACGAGTGAAAAAGTTAAGTTGATGTATAGGATGTGTACACAAAACCATTGCGATTTCATATATTTCTGTGATGATGATTATATGAAAACGGATATTAAGAAGACCGCAAACATTCCCTGTTTCCCCTGTATGGCAAGCAACACTCATGAAAAAGAAGACCATCTTCCTCAGAATTCCAAAGCTAAAGAATATCAAATACTAAGTTAACCGAGGCAATACACAAAGAAACTGAGGGATTGTGCTCCCCGTGCAGTGTTTTACAATATCGTGGTATGGTATAATCATCGCATTATAAAAAAGTAAGCTAAGTAAGTGACTGCTTAGTATTATTTCCAAGCTCGGAGCTCTTTGGGCATTGAAGGAAGGTCCCGTGAAAGTTTTTCCAATCATACTTTTTCTTCTGCTCCATTTCAAAATCTCTCAACCTCTTCTTTGCCTCCGCTGATATGGAGAGTTCAACTTCATTATGCCTGTCGCTCACTTCAAAAGAAGAAATCTCAGCTTTGACGCTGAAATCAGGAGTAAGCCTGAAGATGGAGCTTGGAGGGTTAAGCCTTACTGATATGTTTTATCCTTCGTTACTTGGGTTCGGGGGAGTCTCTTTAATTATCTCTATTGTGTGGGTAAAGACTTACGGTTAGTCGTCTACAGATATTGCAGCTACTATTAAATCATATATCTGATGTGTCCTTCAGTCTCTAACGTCTACTGTTAGACGATCAGTGATTCACTCAACGTCAAAATATTATTCGAGGTGTAAATAGAATTCCGACTTTGCTACACTCCGGAAAACGGGACCAGAAATACGTAACTAAGGTATAATACATGTCTTGGGGCTCACTGCTCCATGAACAAGTATAATACCAAACGAGGACCCTTGTTCCTACGAACTGCCGCTTCTTACTCTAATTATTTCTCATCGCACTCTTGTCTGGAATGCAAGAGCAAAATTGATAGAAGAAATTACATCGAGATCAATCAGGATAGAAGCAAACACTCAAACGGAAACATGTTTATGAAACATGCTTTCTTGTCCCTTAAGTTAGAGCAGCCACAAGGACAAAGATAATGCATCAAGTACTTTCCGCAAGATATTAACATTTTTCGTCGGTGAGTGCTTTCTCTAAGAAGGAAAGGCAGATGGATGACTCTACTTCCTAATATGCAAAGAAGGGCCGATGGTTACCGGTAGTTAGTTTGAGATGTCTCGTTTGACCGATAGCTGTCCTTCATCAAGGTAATAGGCCTGTGCATTTAGCGCGCTACCAAAACCTGGAAAAAGCTTTTATGTTCTTCAGCTCCTGAAAGCTACCTGCTATAAAATCACTTTTTGATGTGGCAATGATACCCATGCAAAATCAGAACTCTTCATGTATTGCTTAGCATTCCAGACGGGAACATGTTACTAGCGAAAATCATCCTGTTTTGTGGTTAGAAGTCAGTTTTACACAGCTGTTCCTATCCTATTTTCAAACCTTTCCTCGTTTTGGAAGTTGTGGGTTAACTAGCAATTTTCAGGTTAACGTCTACATATGCGGTACATTCTTTGGGTCTGAGGAAACAAATGACAATATATCTTGCTCGGAAGAATAAGATTACCAGGTATTTCAAGGTAAGCATTTCAAGACGAGACAACGTTGGTACTCGCTTCCAAATCGACTTAGTAATAAGAACTCGCGAAGTACATAATAAGAACTCATAGAAGTAGACTACCAACAACAAGATTTTTGTGGGTTTTTGCATAGAAGAATAGCACTGCGTGTATTCTTTGAAAAAGGCAGGCTTTCTTTCAATGTTCTCTCTTTAAGAAAAGAAGGGTTACCTTTTTTAAATATCACGTCTAACAACAGCAAGGACTTGCTTTGCTCCTGTGGAAGTGAGCTATAAAGCAAGGTGCAAGAAATACCTTCTTTAATGAGAAGGATTCACTTCTCAGTAGGCCTACCTTTCTAACATTTACACGGGATACAGTAAAAGTATATTAATTCTTTTTTGGTAAAAAAAATTCGATTGTTACTCCGCGTAGGATGAGCCATTGGCCCTGCTTTTTTGTCTTATCAGTGTTACTCCCGTTTAAAATCGTTTAATATGTTTCAGCAGTTCTCCGCCTGTACCATAAACTCGATAGTAGACTATTATCAATTAAAGCTACATGGATTTTCTTTGATAGTTTTCAGTTTATTGTAAAGTTTGACATGCTACAACTAGTTGCCAATGGGATCCTCCTCTATTGACATTTCCCCAGACCAAAGTTCAACTCAGTCCTGCGTTAACTATCCCAGTTTACCACCATTTAAGGATTACACCCTTTCAGGGCCTCACTGGCGAAAGAACGCACACATTTCAAAGCTAAAGCTGCTTTGATGCCTTTAATTCACCAATAAGGGTTACATGGTGTCTCTAACTGTTCAGTATTCTCAAGGAGCTCAGTTTGGTAATGATGGCGTCAAGTTCATCGTCTTTGCTTTTAAACTGAAAAATGACGTCTGTTTAAAAACCTTGTAAGTACCAAGTGCTGGTTACCGATTGATAGCCTTGTGGCGTAACAAAGCCTTTTACCTCCTTATAAAGACTTTTGTAGAGAGTTCACCCTTTAAGGAAGTCCTGATTAAAAAACTTTGGATTTGTAGCTTGCTGTTAACTTGTTCCAGCTCCGATTTCTCATTTGCTGAAAAAAGAACCGGGTACTAGTTGATTCACCTGAAAGTAACAGGATGCGGAGAAACGGAAGTCAGGTTCAACTCCCTAATCACAACAACTTAGTGAGTGTCAAAGTCAAAGGCAGAAATGTAGGTAAATATAGACGTTTCGCCTTTCCTAACCAGCCAGAAACCCCAGTGCATTGAACACCATTTTCAGGAATAACGTGATACCTCTTTCAACACGGATAGATAGAAAAAGAAATAGGTTTTTTACAGTGTGTTTTAAAACGGTCAGAGTGGGTCTGCGTCAATCTTTTCGATTCGTTGGTCATCAAGTTTAGGGATGATTTTGATCATTCCTACTAACCAGGATTCCAGTTAGGATATTTCCGAACAAGATTGGATGTTATTGTCCACAAGCTAGGATTCATCTAGTTTGAAGATAGAGAGCAGTGGTGGTGAGTAATTGCTTTTTCAGTTGCAGACTAACTTGTTCTATGGTGTAAGAATATTTTTGTGGTAGAAAATCAATGTTGGACAGATGTACATTTTGTTACTGATTGATGTTCAGAATGTCAAGGACATGATTAAATGCATTTGCAGGACATTAAACGTTTTATTGATAGGACCGTATCTCTTGTAATTGCCAGGTAGGGATTCGATAAGCTGACGCCAACGGATAGAATCATACGTAGGCCCTACTTGATTTCTTTTGCACTCGGGCTTTCAGTTGACCTATATGGTTTTACTATTTTCCATCAGATGTCTTGTGAATTGTTTGCAAGGCTAGATTCATTCCAGTAGTGACCAGCTAGGTAAACATTGCCAACTCCATCTGCAGTCGTTGTAGTTTCTGCCTGATCAAGTATTGACACTATTTTACGACTGGGCATATTGACTGTATCTGAGCAGATTGAAATTGTCCCATTTAACGTAAAAGTGAGTTAGATATGTATCATTCATGTTGATAGGCATGCCAGATACCATTAGGCAAATCTAACAATCTCTGAGGGGAAAATGAAGTTTTTGGCTCAAGCTATAGACGTTCAGTTACATCCAAGGAGTGGAAAAGACGGTTAAACTGTGAAAACGCAAACTGCCCTTCCGTCATGAATCATGTTGGCTTGTTGTTTTCTATTGTATTTCGGTCCTGCTTGCTTTTTTATGAAACTTGTTCGCCAATGACTTTTCATTTCATGGTATTCTTCGACCTACGGTTTGGGAGACAGTCCGAGTTAAATCCATAGACAAAATTAAATTATCAGGATTCTGTCCTTAAAATTTCTTTTTCGCTACTTGGGATATGGATGTTGATCTTCACTCAGATTCTGTGATTGTAAATTTCCCTAAATTTCGCCCTCTGATTTGTCCTGCTCTTCTGTACTTTGAAAAGAAGTTGCAGTCATGTACTTACTTCTGTTCGCAAATAAGAGTTTTTGTAACTCGCTCTCTAACAAACGTAAGGTCATTATCACTCCATGATTCTTCCAGGTAATCAAAGCGCTCAAACCTCATGCTCAAATTCAGACAAGTGAAATAAATATCTTGGTCGCTATACTTACAGAAGTTTTTATCTCGGGAGGCGACTGTTCTCATTCGGCATCGAATATGATAAAAATCAGATAATCACCTGTCGAGAAGCCACAACTTGCGAGATTCTTTTCATAATTAAGTAATCAAGTTCCTGCCCGCCGCTAGTTTGGTTTCCAGTAAGGGACGTTCGATTCCTTAAAAGGCGTATCAGAAATATCGAGCAGTGCTAACTTCCTGTTATCTTTCTTTCTTGACCATTAGTCATGATAAGATGGCAGGTGATAAAGCGTCTCCCTCGCGCAAAATATATTTGTATTTGAACCGTGCTGAAAAATTCCATCAAACGGAACCACATAGTGATATTTACTGCAAGTGGTGACCACTAGTTATTTAACAGATCTAGCATTTATATACACTACGTTTGCGCTCTTCGTTTGAATTTTTGAAAAGGAAGATAAAGTTTTACTGTTTGTTTATTAACAACTGATCTGATAAAGTGATCGATTCCGGGATTTTTATAAGCAGAACAATTGAAGATTGTTCCAGACTTGCATAGAACCGAACGTAAGTCACGAACAAGAAATGACCCCGGTGTACCGTTGTATTTCCTAGTGATACTTTCTTTTTTGGAAAAACAAAAGTATGCTTTCAATGTTTTGTTATTTTTGTTATTTCAGTTGGTTAGGCCTATGTTTATTCTATTATATTATATTAAGAAAATATCACTGCCATTATTTCAGACTAAGATGAATTTCTGTAAGCCAACTTACCGACAGTTAACAGTGCTGTACAGGGGATTATATTTGAAAACTGGCTTGTGTTTCAAATGATATTGGATAGTGGTTAAAATTTTTTGTTGCAAAGTTTGGTATTCATGCAATTTTGATTATGTTTGATTATTGAAATTGCATGTATCATAAATACCTGTGTAGGTAAAATCCTTTGTTCCATTTGTGGTTGGACAGGCTTTGTCACATGCTCTTCTACTTCATTTACCTATGGTTTTGTGGCTGTTTGTGGTTTTAAGCCCAGTATGTATTCTTGGATATGTCAGATGCCTTTACTTTATGTTCACTTTGTGGGTTGTTCAGTCACTTCATGTTTGTCATATGTCCTATCAGTCATTACTGAAGAAGTTAAAGCATCCATACATAATGTACATAGTAAATATAATTCCCCTGACCTTGGGCAGCATTTTACTTAAGGTACCAGTAGGCCTGATACAATACATTCTTTTCATTGCAGATTATCTTGAAATTATAATAGGAGAAACCTGCGCGCATATAAAGCATTTAGGTGTGTAAAGGTCAATACTAAAGAACATTATGGTTTAAGTAAAAACTGAACATGGGTATCAAGGATTTCATTGGCAAGGATGTTTTAAACTTAATGTTCCAAGATAATGATATATGTCATATCAAGAATTATTCAAAATGAAACAGCGAATATGTTAGTGTTGTGGATCACATATATGTGAATGGAATTTTCCTGCCTAAAATGACAGATGAGGCTACAATAGATTTGTTGATATAGCTTGTCATGTGTACCTTTAAGCCTTTCTCTTTTTTTCATATCTTGTTGCATTGTAAACATTTAAGACCAATCTCGGTTACTTGGATATAAGTATTTTGATGTTGGATTATACCAGCTCTACAGCACCAAGATAAGAATCCACAAGTGATAAGTTGCATTGTTAACTCTGCCTAGCTTGAAGCTGATTGTAGTGCTCTTGCCTAGACCCACCCAAAACATGCAATGCTAGAAAAATATTTACTTTCATTAGACCAATTAAGAGACTGATCCTCTCATGCTGATATTGATATATTGCACCAATTTTTGTTGTTGGTTAAACAGACAATGGTCTGACCAACTTGATTTTTGCCAGTGGTATGTTGACCAAAGAGGAGTTGCCTAGGCAAGGGTCTCTGGCCCATTCTCACAAGGTAGCCACACCAACAGAGGGTTGCTAAAATAATTCATATGGCTTCAATACCAACCACTTTGTTTCTCACTTTTTTATACTACTTAAGATCACAGGTAATGCAATGGCATCTCATGCATAAAGAGTCTAGCTGTCTGCTTATTGTACAATGTCCATATTTTTGCAAGCTGGAGGAAAGTGGTGAGGGCAATCACTTTATACACATCATTTTTTATCTTAAATGATACATCATTTGATTTCTGAAGCCCAAGACTGGCTTTGAAATACAGCTCTCTACTTCATTGACCATCTGTGCATCGCTTGTAACAATCAACCCAAGGTAGAAGGAACTATTCACAGTGTTTAGCTGGACACCATCAACAGCAACACATGTTAGGATCCAGTGGCATAGGGTATCACTTTGGACCAGGCATGCTACCAAAATAGTCTTGTCACAATTCCCTTACCAGGCCAGGTACATCTATAGAAATACTGTTTTGTCTTTGAAAGACAATCTCCACTGCAAATCTATCCTTCTATCTCTTACGATAAATTTAGAAATAATAGCATCATAAAAGGATGTCCCACCCTTACGCAATGAAATATTTCCCCCTCTGGGTTGAGTCCTTAGATTTCTATTTTCAGCCAATGCATGCTTTTTTCCGATAGCACGCCTTGAAACCTTTTTTGATTGCAGATATTTGTACTTAAGTTGTACTGGCTCCCTATGATTCTATTGTTTTCAATGACGTTGAGCATCGTAGCATGCCTTGCCTCAACAGAAGCTGTACAGAGACTTCAGAACAGAAGAGTAACTTGGTGTGTTGTTTCTATACATACTTGTGACAGAACAGTGAGATGGGATATCGAGTGGCCTTTGAGTTTTGAAAATAATTTACCAAATGAGGAGAAAAGTAGCTTGATTA
>JAAAKL020010939.1:0-14003 GCA_010016065.2 Carybdea cf. marsupialis auct. non (Linnaeus, 1758) | reverse complement strand
CGTAACTAGTTCCAAAGACGTAACTAGTTCCAAAGACGTAACTAGTTCCAAAGACGTAACTAGTTCCAAAGACGTAACTAGTTCCAAAGACGTAACTAGTTCCAAAGACGTAACTAGTTCCAAAGACGTAACTAGTTCCAAAGACGTAAGATCGTCGTCATGGTCAAAGTTTTAAGGTTAAAGGTATTGGCCTACACTTGGACTCGAGCAGTAAGGTCATTGCGTCACTTCAGTGATGATATCACACCGAAAGCTAATGAACACTTGTTACGGTTGATAGAAATGATACTGCATGTTCAGCAGTTATACGGTTCTACGTGCAATAACCAACGGCACTGCTTTCCTCGAGACGGACCATGCTGTTAAATCGGTTGTGGTATTTGTATATTATAAGTGTTTAGAATTAGTGACATGATTATACATATATAGACGAGGAAAGTTCGGTTAAATATTGTCAATAAAATCGAAGGTTTTGAAAAGTGTCAAATGATAGTAAATTACCCTGTAAGGAAACACACGGAAAAGACTTTGAGACTGAGAGTTTTTCTACCTAGGTTCTGCTCTAGGAAATTGCTCCAGAGATAGGCATACCCAGGCAATACTTGGAACTATGGTGATATAGAGAAAATGTATGAATTAGGCAATCAGTTGTAAATCAAATGTCCCCTCTATTATGTTATATTAGTTGACAATATTGTCATCTTTCAGCGAACCTCGCTGAGTTCTAGTTTTGTGACACTAGAGTTAGTCTTTGTTTTGCTACAATGTATGGAACACAAATAAGTAGTCTTACGTACATCGAGTCGCCATTTTGTAAAAAGATTGCATAAATGGCCAAGGTGACCTCGTACGATCTACAACACGTTAGAATCTCAGCACATTCACCAACTAGTTCAACCTGCTTCATAAATATTTCAAATCTCACGACAATGTTATAAACACAGTCTGAACAATTAGACCTCAGAATTCACAGGTCAGCATGCCATCATTCCCAAAATTTAAATAAAAACCCATAGTGATGTTGTACAAGCTTTTTGTCGTAGTTTTGATGTACAATTGACTGGGGGACTAACTACAGTTTGTTGACTATGTTTAACGTTTTCAGACATGTTTACAGTTAAGAACTATCAATCCAATGTGTTGCTATAGCATTACCGTCACTCATCGAACACCGCTATAATTAGACTCGCTTGCTTATTCCAGTTGTAATTGGCAACTATTAGTTAGTCATGCAAAGGTATGTCAACAAAGCAAAATGATTGTGTGAAAGCAATGACAAAGTCAAAATACTTACAGTACGGCAACATTAGAAGGAATATCCAAGTGCATGGAGCTATCTTGCAGTCTAGAACATCTGTAAACACCAGGTGTAATTTGTTTACAGCTTTCTTTCCTTGGATCTTGTTTGGCTCCATCTATGGTTCCAACAATCACACTTGCGCTTAACCATACAAAGGAGATGATGAATATCCTGCAGGCTCCTTCACTATACCGCAAAGTCATGGTTAACTAAATAGTAGAAGTTAACTAAATAGTAGAATCTAAACCAGAGTTAAGATACACAGCCTTGGTTTGTCACCCTCTTGATAAAATAAACATCCTTCAATTTACTCGATTGTGTTAATATGTTGCCAAATTTCCAAGCACTACAAGAAACCGATATCCATAGTTATGTTATCACTAGAAATGGCGAGAACCTCTGATCCCTTTCCATGTAACATCATGTAGATACGTTGACCATCAACATATTAGTCCTTCAGGCATAATCTCTTATTACACAACATCTTGCTCCATTATTTTCAACAAGTTAACTTCAGAACTATTACTTGAAGAACTCACATCATTAAATCATACTTAAATTGCCATAAAAGCATTTTGCAAATGTGCCCGAATAGCCATTATTGCTGGTGAGAAATTCCTCAGTATTAGCCATAATCACTTAAGTCGTTCTTGTAACTCAGCTTGCTCGGTGGATAGCTAAGCATATATGAATCAGAAGCTGCCTTACTCCTAATTTATGACTTTCTCGCTTTCGGAATAACTTGTAACTTGCGCGATACGGCTATTCAAATATGTTAGACGTGTTATGATTGTAACAGTCTATTTGAAGTACAATTAACTATAGCAACTAAGTTCACTAGCTGACTCTGAAAAGATCAGCGCTTCTGAAAAGAGAATAAAAAGGCCAATAGCTCAATGTTTCGTGGTGAATGGATGTTCATTCTCTGGTAATACAAAAGGCAAATTTACATTTCAAACGCCATCTGGTATATCTAACAAAGAGACTTATCAAGGCATGAAGAAGGAGTCCAACTTCCTTCAAAGCGTTCTTTCACCTGTTAAGACACAACAGAACCAGCCTGGTTGGTTTATGCTAATAGGTTACACATTCAAGACTGCAGAGATCAATGACTTAGGCCGTTCTCAAAGTGAGGGAAACTATTACGTTAAGAAAAAAAGGGAATGCTGAGCAATGCACCTGTTCAAGAAACTTTTGTACTTGGTAAAAGCAAATCGGATACTGTAGGCTATTGCAACTTCAGTTTTCTAAACTCTACTTTCTTATTTATTTTAGCGATTAAATCATTTAATCTCCCTTCATTTCTATCAAGCTCTCCCTGGTGATAAAATAGTCGTCATGCCTACGTATCCTTCTTATCAAGACACGCAACAAGGTAAAGATCGTTCCTTAGTGACAAACTTTTGGCCGCAGGGAATCGTATAAACCGGTTTGTAAAATGCGGGGAAGTTAGCAAAGAGATTTTAATATACTTCAAGCGATTCAAATCTCCTACGTTGCCAAAAGACTCCATTATCAAGTTTCATTTTATGTGAAATAGTAAAAAACCAAGAACAGCCAAATCAGAAGAGTTCTTCTATAACTAGATTAATAAGATATGATAAAAACCTACACTTTCTTGCTATGCAACTCTTGACAACTTCTGCAAGACATTAACATCTGCAGCCAGCATTGGAGTGTTTCCAAATATGGAATGTATTCCCGGGGAGTAGTGGAACTGGAACCTACTGTGGTAACTGGAGAAACACTCTGATATAGGGATAACTCAAGTAGCCAATTGATAGGGTATACTCCAGTAAAGCTTTCAAAACCCATTATGACATATTTTTCGCTTCTCTAGCACATTCTAAATACCAAAAACACCTGGAATTTCCTTGGTATTTCCAGAGGTCCTTCCTTGCAGATTTTTCTAGAATATCTAAAGAATTTGACAACGTAGGGAAATCCCTTTTACACTTTTGACTTAGCGAAAGCACTTTGACATTACTTTTGCATTGGGAGGTGCAAAGAAATTCCGTTCTTAGCATGGCACACACTCCACAATTTGATGGATGATAGATTTGCATCCAGTTTGTTTCATTGTCAGGTCAGGCTCTACCTGCTTCTGGTACCATGTAAACCAGTACTACCTGTTCCATGGTCGGGTGGTCGGCGACTAAACCGGCTCCCCCACTTCACTTCGATGTGTTGAGGAGGGTGGCTAGCAACCCAGTAGGTATAAATACTGTTGTGTTATATAAACGACTCAAAAACCGGAGTGTGGTTCATCAGTTGTATTCATCAAGATGGCGGCCTATACCAAATGTAGCAATACGTGATGTCCGTTTCACAAAAGTGCAATGGTGTATCAGACTTATAGTCTTTCAATATTATGATAACACTTCATTTCCCTTTCGGGAAGCCGTAAACCAATTAAACCATGTACAATGTAAATAGTATGTCGAAGAAACTTATTAATCATAATGACATTCAGAATAGTTTTATAAAACACAGAATTCCTTTCTGTTTTAACGAACTTGAACAATTATTAAACTGAACAATTAGAAAAAGATTTGTCACAGTCCTAGTACAGCACCAAATAGTCTTTTCGAAAACGCGAATCACTAAATTATAAGTTTGTCTTTTTTGGTGAAACAGAAAGTATTCCAGATCTTGTACGGAAACCTATATTTGCAGTGGTCATTTTGTTCACCGGAGGAATGTAATTACCATCGATCGAACGCGGGGGGAGGGAAACTGGATTGTCTGCATCAACCCCAGGGTCCTCATCCAATTCAAGAGTATGGGTAATTATTAGTTGGAATCAAATGACGTTTGTTTCTGCGGATAACGCTATTCGACGTTTGAATGTGGCATGAACGCGGTGTTGAAGCGGACTGTACAACTTTGCTGCGGATCGCAAAATCTTTTATCCACACGCTATCTCCCGGTTTAAGTTCGTTTCTGTCTTTAACACGGTGGAATTTATCAAAGTTCTGTTTGCGCTTTCCGGACATTGCAAACTCCTCTGTTTGCACTTCCTTCAGATAAGGTCATTTTGGTACTAGTGGATTCGGCCCAATAGCTAATTTTGTTCCGATGCGGCAATCAATACAAAGTTCGGCAGGACAATATCCATTTTGGAGTGGTGTAGCTCGATAAGACATCAACGCGATGTAAGGGTCTGCATTTTTGCGTAGGAGTCTTTTAACTGTCTGACACAGCGCGTTCTGCTTCTCCGTTGCTCTGCGGAAACTTTAAACTGCTGGTTACGTGTTCAAAACCGTAATCGTGAACAAATTGTTTAAACACGTCCGACAAATACTGTTGTCTATTGTCTGAAACTAGCACTATGCCATGGCGGCTAAATATGGATTTCAGGTATACAATAATGTTTTCCGATGTAGTAGAACTGAGTTTTGCAATTTACGCAAAACTGGAGAAATAGTCCACCAAAAACAGATAATTGTTTTCTTTAAAGTAGAATAGGTCTGTCCCTGCTCGTTGCCATGGTCGCATAGGTATTGGGGTTGGTATCAAAGGTTCAGTAGAATCATTTTTTGATTCAGCACAGATGCGACATGAATTCACAATATCCTCGATTTGGGTACTTAGTCCTAGCCACCACACAGATGATTTGGGGCGTTCGCGGTATTTCACGATTCCTAAATGTCCCTCGTGTATTCTCTCAAGGGTTTCGGTACTTAATGTTGGTGGAATCATTAAACAATCTCCTTAAATAAAAGTCCCTCAACGACTGTTATTTCGTCTCGTAACCCCCAGTAGGGTTTCAATAACTCGTCCAACTGAGTTTTGTTACCAAGCCAGCCTCCACGTTCATGAGTAATAAGCTTTGAGCACACTGGGTCTATTTTATGTTCAGATTTGATCCTTTCTAGATGTGGAGGTGTTGCAGGTAAGTTTTCAATGATTGTCTCGAATAAGAAGACAATGTTATCCTGGAATTGTTTCTCTTCCGGAATACGACCAGACAGTAGAGCACGCGACAATGTATCTGGCGTACAAAGATCTTTGCCTGGCACATGGAATATACTGTACGTAAACCGCATAAGTCACATACGAAAATGTTGTATACGTGGCGGCAATTCACTCAGGCTTTTAGAGCCTAGTAACGGAATTAGCTGTTTGTGATCAGTTTCCAATCGGAATTTGAGTTCTATTAGATAGTCACTGAAACGATCACACGCCTTCGTGAGAACAAGTGCTTCCTTCTCGATCTGAGCATACCGTTGTTCCATTGGCGTCATCGCGCGAGAGCAGCATGCAACTGGTCTCCTTACTCCATTTTCCTGTGTTTATGTTAATGCAGCACCGATTCCAAATGACGTTGCGTCAGAGGACCCTACTGTCTCTTTAATCGAATCATAAAGAGACAGCACTGGACTCAAACATACTTCGTCTGAGAACGCATGTTCTTGGGCTGGACCCCACGACCACATGTTTTTCGTACTTAGTAAGTCGCAAATAGGCTTGGTTTTCTCTGCGAGATTTGGCAGGAACTTTCCTAGTTGATTTACCATGCCTAGGAAACGACAGACACTGAATATGTCCGTAGGCAGATCCATTTCCTCTATTGCTTTAACGCAGTCGGGATCGGATCGGATGCCATCACCATTAATGATGTGTCCCACAAACGTTATTTCAGTCTTAGAAAACTCACATTTTTCATCATTTAACATAACACCGGCCTTTCGGAGGTTTTGTAGAGTTGCATTTAAGCGTTTGTCATGTTCAGACTTGTCCAAACCGCACACGAGAATGTCATCTGTTTGACATACTACTCCTTTCTCTCCGTCTAGAATATGAGCCGTTTTCGTTTGAAAATGGTCAGGCGTGGAAGATATCCCAAAAGGGAGTCTCCGGAAGTGATACTTCCCGAATGAGGTGATGAATGTTGTCAACTTGGGAGTTTCTTTGGATAGCTTGATCTGCCAAAATCCTGAAATTGGCATCTAACTTGGTGAATAGTTTCGCACCAGCTAGTTGCCCTAGTGTTTGATCGACTGCCGGAAGTGGGTGTTTTGCACATTCAACGCTCTCGTTTGGCTTCCTCAAATTCACGCAGATTCGAACTTTTCCATTATTTTTTAGAACTACCACCATTCCTGCGCACCAATCAGACGGCTCGTCGACGCGCGCGATTACTCCTAACTCCTCCATCCGGGTCAGTTCTGCCTTGGCCTTGGGAAGTAATTGTATCAGTACATGATGAGGTGTGGTTAACGCGAATGGAAATGCATCTTCACGTAGTCATATTTTGTACTCCTCTTCGAGTTTTTTCCTCATCCTGTAAATAACTTGGCCTTGAAATCAGTTTCATTTTGTGGGAGTTCATCTACTCTAGAGATGATGCCCAAGAGTTCAACAAATTTTCTTCCAAGAAGTGGCTGTTTAAGACCATTTATAACAAATATCTCCTGAACCACAGATTTGTTTCCGACGTGTTACGCACATGTAAACATTCCACAAACGTCAAGTTTATTGTGTCCTGGACCGTAGAGGATTTTATTTGAACGTCGTAAGTTTGTGTTTTTACTCTTTCTTTGTATTTCTATGGGAATAACTGTTACATCAGCACCGGCGTCAATTTTAAATTACACTTGTTTATTCTGCAGTTTCACGCTGACAAACCAGGGACTTGAATCCTCGCATCCGACTTCTCCAAGGAAAATACATTCCTGGGGGTCCCCGAAGTCTGAATCATAATAGTCGTAAACTTCACCAATATTTGTAGAACAGCATTTTATGAAATGCTGGACACCTTTCCCTTGGATGATTGGGAGAATAGCCGCACCTTGTCCACGAACTTTGTTTTTTTTTATAGTTAGGCATTTTAGAGTTCCCGGAATTACCGCCCCTTTGTGCGTGTTGCTAAGGGTTCGGCATTTTGTTTGCAGAAAATTTATACCGTCTTCCTTGGACTGCATCAACCGATAATTTCTCCGGCTTCAGACTGAGAGTTATTGGAATCATTTTTAGCCACCGATTGTTGCTTTTTAACAGCTTTACTTTGACTGGCCTGTATTACGGCATTTTGGAGTCTTAGATCAAGGTCAAGTTGTAACTTTTCAGCTAGTCTTTCATCCCTCAGCCCAACAACAATTTTGTCGCGAATCATTTCATCATGTAATACTCCATAACCACAATGTTCAGCTATCTGATATAGCGATGTAATGAAGGTATCAACAGACTCGCCGTCGTTTTGTCTTCGAAAGCTGAATATGGCTCTTTCGTTAATCGTGTTTCGCCGAACTATAAAATAGTTGTTAAACTTGTTCCCGACCATATCGTACGACCCTCGTTCTTCGTCTGTCAATGACAGGGATGTTAAAATATCTTCTGCAGCACTACCCATTGTATAAATAAGCGTGTTTATTTGAGTTTCCTCGCTTTTCTCAGTCAGGCCTGATGCTTGGCGAAACCATTGGGAACGTTTGATCCACCGCTGCCATTCCTCTGGTTTGGAAAAGCTAAATTGCTCTAGCGCAGCTACCTGACATGTTGCCATTTTGTCGACTGGGCTTTTTACAGTTCATATGCTCGTCGTTACGCAGTTCTAAACACTTACTGACACCATATTGTGTTATATAAAGGACTCCAGACCGGAGCGTGTTTCATCAGTTGTATTCATCAAGATGGCGGCCTATACCATATATAGTAATACGTGATGTTCGTTTTACAAAAGTACAATGGTGTATCAGACCTGCAGTCTTTCAATATTATGATAAAACTTCAAATACAAGACCTATCAAATGGCGGATGAGCTTCTCTGCGAGCCAACGACCAGCTAGTTAGGGTTGGTGTCCCGATAAAAACACTATACAGAAAGAACGTGTGGCCTCCACTGTTGATTCTTCTGCCCATTATTTACAGTCATGACAATGGAAAATATCAGAAATGAGATTAACGGCGTTAATGGGAACTTGAGACGTTCAACATCTTTAGTTGTCTCGCCCAGTAGGGGCTTGTTATTTGCACAGGGCGGCCCGGATCGCCATCATGCTACCGTGAAGTGTCGATTAGCTAAATGGAATGTCAGCACATTGCATCAGGTGGGGAAAATGGAAAACGTGATACAAGATATGAAAAAACTAAAAAAATTAAGATCCTAGGTAAGAGTGAGACGAGATGTTGCAAACTGGTCAATTCACACTAGAAGATGCCACTTTCTTATACTCAGCACCTGAGGAAGAACATGCCCAAGGTGTTGGCGTGATGCTGGGACAGAAGGCTACTAAAAGTTAGGTTATTGGGCTATCTCCGACTGAGTGATTGTAGTCAAATTAAAGGGAAAACCTTTCAACATCACCATAGTGCAAGTCTATGAACCAACACGTAAAAGTAGTGACGAAGATTTAAACAGATTCTATGTAGACTTGGGAAAAGGCCTTAACCAATGCAAATCACAGGGATCGTGTTTGTCATGGGTGACCTGAATGCGACAGTGGGCAGCGGAAACCAATCCGATGTTGTTGGACTATATGGTCTGGGAGAACGAAATGATCGCGGCGATATCTGGGTTCAGTGGTGCAATGAAAACCACCAAGTCATCACCACACCTACTTCGGACATGGAAAAATCCCGATGGCCGTACCAAAAACCAAATTGATTTCATCACAATAAACAAAAGGTTTAGAAATGCCATCACACAAGTAAAAGGATATCCTGGAGTAGAATGCAATAGTGACCATGTGATGTTAGTGGCATCGGTGCGACTCAAGCTGAAGAAACAAAATCAACAGAAACCACAACCACGACGACAATCAATCAATCTATTACTCAATCGAACCTATTTACTGCCATTCAGCATGCTATATTTACAAGCCATGTAACCTAATAAACGTAACATATATTTTAATTTTTCACATCGCTGAAAAGCAGAAGCAATGTACCTATTTAGCTGTAAGCTATTCTATAGGTACATCCCTTACAAAACTAGACAAATCTGCCGCGCTGATACCGTATCGAATCTTATAATGGTAATAATCAAAGCCATTGTGCAGGTCATCTAAAAAGTAAATGATTTACATTTTCGTCAACCTCGTTTTGAATCAGAGTAGTGATTATGATGGAAACCAACATACATGCACGTGGTCATCATGTTTTCATCAGTTGTATTTGTACTGATCCTTGCTAGATCATACTACTTGCTTCGTGCCGTCGGAAAAAAACTCTGATAGTCAGGAAACTTTCTTTGGAATTGTCAATAATTTGAAACAAGGTTAGTATAGACGAGTTCTTTGAATTTATGCCGTGGTAGATTTTGTAGCCAATTGGTTAGACTGCCCATTTCCCTATGGGAAGTTTTAAGTCTGTTCACTAATGCATTCCATTCCCTTGCAACCGCATACGAATTTAATTGCTGGCCAGGTTTTGTTCTTGTTAAAGGTAGAATAAATTTTCCTGTTTGAGATCCTCTTGTTCTGAGGTTACACTGATCACAGGGTAGAAGAATAAACAAATTCTGGAGATGTATTGGAACGTTTTTATTCAAAATGTCGTGGGCTAAAACAATATTAACTAGCTTGATATTGTCTGTTAATGCTAGTACACCAAGCTCTTTAAATAAAGGTAGATCTGGTGTTCTTTTCTCTTTGAAAGTAATTATCCTCATCACATTCCCTTGTGTGATACTTAATTCATTCTTCCTGCTTACTTCTTGTCCCCATACAGTGCTGCCATATTGTACGTGGGAGACAAAACAGTCATGATAAATAAAAATCAGAATGTTCTTAGGTACATAATGTCTAATAAAGGCTAGTAAGTTCTTTGATCTTTTGAGTTTTGAATTCAGTTTCTTTATGTGGTATTTCCAAGACATATTTTCATCATTTTACATACCAAGATACTTGACCACATTGGTATTTACTAGTCTTTTACCACACATTTTTATGGTTTTCCTTACTTCCATTTGGTTGAAAGTATATGGATTTTGCTTTTTCTATAATATTGTATACACCTATGAAGGTCATTAATGTAAACCAGAAATAGTAATGGGCCTAAAACTGAACCTTGAGGTACCCCATGTTTAATAGCTATGGTTTCAGAGTCAAATCCATTGATTGCAACTGTCTGAGTCCTATTGCGTAGATAGGATTGGATCCAGTCATTGACAACACCCCTGATATGATATTACTGTAGTTTTTTAACAGTATTGTATGATTTACTTATACCGATACATATAAGATTGGTGAGGTTTGAAATCTATAACACAATTGACATAGTAATATCTATCATAATTACTATGTATTAAATGCAAAAATACCAGAAGAAGAAGGAAAAAATGTCACATCTAGAACTCTTCATGCAGGATATACTTTCCTCCCACTTTATCTTTGATCATTATCTTCGCTGGGTATGAAACATAGGCATTTACTACTTTTTTCTGTGTCAATAGGTCTTTATGGACTAAAGTGGCGTCGTTTTGTCTTCTCTGTAGTCCTTCAAAGTACAGTTGATCGACAACGAGACGAGTCTGCCTATTCTTGGAAATGGTTATGTTTAGTTTCATAAAGGCATCTTTTACCCTTTCACTGTCTTTCCACCTATAAAATATAACGAAAATATGTCGTTTACCTTTTTTCTTTGGATCTTTGGTGTCACCCCTATGCGCTCATTCTGTCATGGCGGCTGATTCTGATTTTTCTACGCTTAGATGCCTTGCAATGATTTCCGACACTAATCTTTCTGTCTCCAACCAGTTTGCATTCTGTTCTTCGTTAACCCCTTTGAATATCAGGGTCTTCCTTATACTTCTATTTGTTTGTTCGTCCAATTTTTATCCAGCTCTATACATTTTGTGGTAAGTTCACTGACGGTTTCAGATAAGACTGTATTCTTATGATAAACATCATTAATGACGTCTTCCATCTTGCTAACTCTTTCCTCTATGGAATTTAATTTCTCATCAAATCTCTTTAATCTCTCGTCCAGTCCTGCAAGGATTTCTTTTTTTTAATTTGCCAAGATTTCGGCCATTTTCTCCAGTGTTACTGCTATTTCTTGAATGAACTATGAATGGCAGTTATGTATCATCATCGGCTTAGAAATAATTTGAAAGTCGTATAAGTTAAATGAGTTAAATGTTGTAAATTCTGCTATAACTGAGTGCATTACTCATTCCAATTCGTTTCCAATTCGTTTACAGCCTCACCTGTCTTCTACAGAGTTTTCCTAGTAGATATCAGAGATAAAGTTGGGGCGGCTTAGGCAGCAATTACAGTCACGTCAGCACCCCGATGCTTTCCCAGCTTTCCCAGTTTCAGTCACTAGATGTGAGAAAGAACTGCCAGGACAAAGTGCGTCAAAAGCTATCAAGGGGAATCAATGAAGACAGTGGAGCATAAGATGATCTTAGACTTTTTAGTCATGCAGTGAAAGAAGCCACGAAGGAATTATTACCCCTGGTGTCCCGAACAGCAAAACAGGACTGGATGACAGACGAAATACTTTACCTAATGGAACACCGCAGATTAACAAAGCAATCTCCGATAGAATACAACAGACTAAACAGAAGTGTTGGCCGGATGTGTCGTAGAGCAAAGGAATCTTTTCACCAAAAGCAATGTGAAGAACTCAAACAACTGGAAAAGGGAAACCCTCAGAAGATGCATAACAAGATACGACAAATGACAGTACACAAGAAAAACAAGGCAGCGACTTGCATCGAAGGAAAAGAATGAACAATGATAATGGAGCAAGAACAGATGTTGCGACGATGGAAGGAGTATATCGGTGACTTGTTTTCAGACAATCGCGGTTGCAAAATGACAATCATAAAGACAGGAGGATATCCAATATTAACAGATGGAGTGAGGGGAGCGTTGAAAAACGTGTCGAGGCGCAAAGCTACAAAATATAAGCTGCACAGAACCATCAGCTTAATGAGTCACCTAACAAAGTTGATACTATGTGTGCTGTTGAACAGGGGTGTGGAAGGACAGCTGGTGTGGTTGCAGAAGAACAGTACGGATTCATGCTTGACAAAGGGACAAGAAATGCCATTTTCGTATTGAGGATGCTAACCGAAAGGGCCATTGAGATGCAAAATGATGCATATGTTATCTCGATTACGTGAAGGCGTTTGAGTGTGTAAGACATGAACCGATGTTCGAGATCTTGGAATCGCTGGATGTATATGGTCAAGACATCGAGCTGATGATGAACTTATATTGGGATCAAGAAGCCGCAGTCAGAATGATTGGCATGGTCAGTGAATACGTCGAAGTTAAGCGGGGCGTGAGAAAAGGCTGTGTCCTATCACCTGATCTGTTCTCACTGTACACAGAGATAATAATGCGTAATATCATGAAGCTTGATGGGATTAGAATTGGAGGGATCAATATCAACAACCTAAGATATGCTGATGATACGGCGCTAATGACGGACAATAAACAGAAACTACAAGAATTGGTAGATTTGATAGTGGATGAGAGTGAAATGAAGGGGCTTACCATCAACAAGAAGAAAACTTTTGTGATGGTATTCTCAAAGAGGACGGCAAACCCAGTTTGCAGAATTATGGTAAATGGTGAAGCATTACAATTAGTAGATCGATTCACGTACCTGGGCAGCATGATGACAGTAGATGCAAAATCGGGATCACCACCATCAGGATTGCTAAGACAACACACAAAAAGATGGATCGAGCCTTTTCATCAAGAAGTATAACAATGGGTACCCGACTGCGACTACTGAAATGCTACAACGGGCCAACACTGCTATATGGTTGGGGGAGCTGGACCATCAGTAAAATGATGGAGTTCCGCTTACAAGCGGTAGAGATGTATTTCTTGCGCAGAATGATGAAGATCTCATGGGTGGACAAAATTTCCAACGAAGAGGTACTACATCGTGTAGGTACGCACAGACACTTGCTGCAAACAATCATAAATAGACAGATCCATTTTGTTGGTCATGTGATGAGAAAAGGGAAGCTGGAAGATCTAGCACTGAATGATCGCATCATGGGAAAGAGAGCAAGAGGCCGCCAACGTTTGACATTCAAAGACTGGATGGAAAGAGCAACTGGTTTCAAGATGTAACAGAAGATCACTATATAAAAATTACCTGTGAGTTCTCCCGAGTACAGTAAAAATTATTGGGAAACATGCAATATATCATTAATATAAATCAATTTTGGTATGCCGCTTTCCCTTGGTAATACTCAAACAATTAAATTACAAGTACCCGACTAGCTCTCTTATGAGCTTCCCGTTCTCCAACAGTCCACAACAACATCCATCACTTTACACTATCGGAGAGTAACCTACCAACCTCAAAGCACCTGACAATGGAAAGGCTCCAATTTAGTCAGTTTAGAGCCAAATAAAAGTCACACAGGTAAAGATGGAGAATTGTTGATGATAATTATCAGTACTTTAGATGAAGATTGAGGGCAATAGCCTGTTTGACTGTATAAGTCCTTGATTATTGGGTTGTGCCCCTGCAAATCCCATTTAGGCAGGCAGACATACTTCACAACATGAAAGTTATGTAACACATTCATTATATAGCGTACACGGCAAATTATATAGAGGGAAAGCGGATGCATGGGCTATGTTACCAAAGGAATGGAGCACTTATTTATTGGCAATGTTTACTATATTTGTGTTCTGCTTCCAGGAAAAGCAGGGTCGTCTAGTCTTGCTTATCAGTATTATTAAGCATGATGGAAAGTTTATATCATTCATGCATCATTGTA